>PVLC010001555.1:0-139163 GCA_004027655.1 Graphiurus murinus | reverse complement strand
TCTCCTCTCCTTCCTTTTTCCTTTCTTTTTTTGGTACTGAGGGTTAAACTCAGGGGCATTTTACCTCTGAGCTATGTCCTCAGCCCCTTTTACTTTTTTTTTTTTAGACATGAATTAATACTGAATTTATTTCTTTCAGGATTGAACCACACTTAATTATATCAGTAAAGTGTAGCTTGTTTCAAAGAAGCAAAGGAAAAAGAGGTTAGTACATCTAGATAAGTAGTTTCTGACTGGTTGGCCCTTTTACTTTTTATTTGGAAATAGGGTCTTGCTAAATTGGTGAGGGCCTCACTAAATTGTTGAGGCCGGTCTTGAACTTGCAATTCTTCTGTCTCAGCCTCCCAAGTACTGGGATGACAGGCATGTACCACACACCTGGCTCACAGTAATCTTCAAAATCTAAGTGTGTATGCAGTAGGTGCTGTATGACAACATGTGGTTGAGGACAGACTGCATTCATGGCGGGGGTCCAGTAATTATAACAGAACTTGCAAATTCCTATCCCCTAGTGACATTGTCCCTGTCCTAACATAACAGCACAGGGCCTGACACATGTGTCTGTGGAGATGCTGGTTGTCTTAAAGTGTGGCACCGCTCTGCCAGTCATATGAAAGTGTGGCACATTCCACACACAGACTCTCTTCTAAAAACTCAAGATGCTTAGATGCCCTCCTTGAATTGCATATAACAGCGAGGTTCTTAGCTCCCTGGGATCTGCTCTGTCCACCTCCAGGTCTTCCACCTGTTCTCCTTCCTTTACTCCCTGCACATGAGTCTTTTTATACCCTGAAACCTTCCACACACCCTTCCCTTGGTCCATGAGGCTCTGCTTTCTCCTCTCCACCAGGCTAACTCTGGCTTAGCCTCCAGGTCTCAGCTCAAATCCCACAGCTTGGAGAATGCCTTTGTTTAATTCCAAATGTAAATTAGGCCCATCTCTTATAATCTGTGCATTTTTCCTTTGAAAGCCCATCTCCTTATTTGTTGTGCCTGGTTCCTTGTGAGGCACTGGGTAGGCTCGGTGAGGAAGGGCGGTGGCTGCTTTGTTCATGGGAAGCCTACTGCTCAATAGAGCATCTGTCTCTTGATTGGCATCTGCTTCTTGATTAGCGGTCAATCCTTGGTTTGGGAGTGAATAGCATCTTGATTGCTACAAACTGCCAGTGAGACGGTTGTGCTTAGAAACACGCATCCGACGAACAGGAAGAGGTCAGCGATTGCGACAGCAGACACTGGGTAGGAGGGTGGGTGCCGAGGACTGAAGGCCGCATTATTCAGCTCTGGTCATTTCTGCAAATGTCTGGTTGGCTGGTGTCTGGAAAGGCTCTGGGTTTTCTGGAAGAAATAGTTGTTACCGTTATTTTCAGCATCTCAGCTTGAGTTGGTGATTCTCACATCAGCAGAATGTAATGTGGACAGATTAGAATTTTGGCTTCTACTTGTACCCACAGAAGCCCTGGAAGGGGGGCAGTCCCCAAATATACACGTGTCCACACTTCCCAATATTTTTTGTGGTACTGGAGTTTGAACTAAGAGACATTCTACCTCTGAGCTATAAACCTAGCCCTCTTTTTTATTTTGAAACAGGATCTCACTGAGTTGTTGAGGGTCTCCCTAAGTTTCTGAGGCTGGTCTCCAACCTGCAATCCTCCTGTCTCAGCCTCCCAAGTACTGGGATTACAGGGGTGCACCACTGTGCCTGGGTCAGAAATGTCTCTTTTTAAGCAGCACAAGCTTGGGTTTCCTAAGTATAATATCCACATTATTACCAGAGAGTTGAGTTGACACAGGTCACATCTCATATACTGAGACAGCTCCAGGGACAAGTGGTCACAGATGTTTTACGTACAATGGGAATTTTGAGACGTGAAACACATATAAAATGTATGGGTTTTGAACAGAATTTGATGATGCTGTTCACCCAAACTCACTTTTTAGAAGGGGAAGGAAGCGAGAGCTGCTAGAGCCAAGAGGGCCGGGTCATCAGGATATCCGCTGGCTCTGCTGGCTCCTGACTCTTTGCTGTCCTTAGATGTGTCCCTCCATGGGCTTCAGGCCCTCCTTCTTCCTGCCCTCTTCCCTGGCAGGTGGGGAGATGAAAAGCACCCTGAATAGCTCACAGTGATGGATGGGCAGGGGCTTGAATGGCAGAGGGGCTGGGCTGGCGGAGGCTGTTTCCTTTGATCTGCCTTCCTTTACAGCTTCCCCCAGGTTCCCACAAAGTTGGTTATTTTGAAAAGTCTAGTAAGGAGAAACAAAAATAAACCCAAAAATGCATATTATGAAGGCAGGTGTAGGTGGCAGAGCATTGAGATGGCCGTGCTTCTTGTGCTGAGAGAGCCCACACTGTCATGGACTCCCCTATCCAGTGCCCCGATAGCCAAGACATTGCTCCTGAAATGAATGAATTCCTTGGAGAGAGAGAAAAAAAATGCACAAAGAAAATTGAGCTTCGAACTGAAGCATTCTCCTGTTTTATGTTACATGTGCCCCCCCAGCAGCACAGATCCCTGGCAGCAGAAAGACCCGGTCACATAGTCTCTGGGAATGCTTGAGTATAGCAAAGACCAACTGAGGCCCATGTTTGAGCTGTAGAGTCCAACCCTGTGCTCACAGACACTTCCCTGTCCCCTCCCTGGATGCCAAAACACATCAAGGGACAGCCCAAAGCTCACTGTGGCATCTCAGGGAAATCTGGGCCATGAGCACCATTGGGCAGTTTGGGAGCCGCCTCTGTCTCCAGTGTGATTTGAGACACCTGTGTTCAAGCCAGTCCATCCCCAGGCCTGAGCCGCAGCTTAGCTCCTCTACAACCCAGAGTTCTCCTGAATACACTGTATACTCCTTGAATTTTCTAGCTTTTTTTTTTTTTTTTTTTGGTATGGGAGATTGAACCCAGGGACATTCTACCTCCAAGATATACCTCCAGTTCTTTTTACATTTTGCTTTTGAAACAGGCTCTCCCTAAGTTGTTGAGGCTGGTCTCAAACCTGCTATCTTCCTGTCTCAGCTTCCCAAATACTGAGATTACAGGTGTGCACCACCATGTACACCTGGCTTTGAATTTTCTATTTAAACTAGTCAGGCAGTTTTCTATTGTTATTAGTTGGGGGTAAAACAAAACAACTTTCTAAAACGATCAAAATGCCTGGACACTTCAGTCAGGGCCAACGGCTGGATCTTGTTCCCAGTGGTTTGTGGAAGGGAGAAAGAAGAGAGGCCGAGGATGGGCTAAAATCAGAAGTGCTGGCTGGAAATTGGGCTGCCCCAGGATCTGGGCACAAGGAGGCAGGAGAGTGTCCCCACAGTCGCCCTTGCCTGCCTGGAGAAGACCACCCACCTTCATTCACTGTTCACGCTCAGCTCCACTTTGCAGCCTGCTGTGGCCCCTCTTGGTGTGTCCCTGCACTGGACAGAGCGTGCGACAACCTCTGTGTGCTTCTTTGGCTTGCCCCTCTTAGCCAGGGCCTCCCACATCTGTCTCCTTGCTGGACTGCAAGGTCTCCAGGGAAGTCCCAGGTTGCATTTCTTGCTGCATCCCTTGTTCCTGGAATAGTACCTGTCACAAAGTAACTGTCATGGCGCAGGTGGTGGGAACAGTAAAGAGAGTGCAGGAGGGATGTGTTGCATTTAACTGAGCGCTCCCTATTAAGTTTCAGGACGTGTATGAACTCATTTAATCCTTGGAAAAATGCTTCACGTTAGATGGTTGTGCAGCTCACTCAAAGTCACCCAGGAATTGGGCAGCGCCAGCCTGTCTGCCTTCAAAGCTCCTGCTCTCCAGTTTGTTACATTGATGGAGGGGAAAATGAACAAAACCAAGTACTGCGAGCGCCAGGGCTGAGACAGAGATGAGAAATAGACACCCACTTGGCTGAAACAAAGAGATGGCCTTCATCCTGCGGTAACCCACCGGAGGCCACTATCACAGTCACAATGTGTGCGTGATTTTGAAGGCTGGTGGTCCCTACATCCTGTCTCGTGGGCTTTTGGTTTTCCAGAAACCTGGGCGAGTTAGGAGATGAGTTAGGTCTGGAGGACTGGGCCTCTGTCCTGTTGGCTGCGCCTGCTCTGGCCCCTCTGTCTCACAGCTGCTGTGGGTGACATCAGGAGCTGATGAACTTAAAGCAAATGGCACAAGTGTGCTTGCAATCTAATTCCAGCAGCGACCACTGCCAGCCGCTTAAGGAAAAGATGGCTGAGCTGAGAATGTTCTGGGGCTCTGTGAGGCGGCATCTGCCTGCTGCAGCCACGGCTCTTCACAGCTCTGCTAGGATGACTGTCTCCACTAACCCTTCCCCAGGCTCTTTCTTACCACACCACGTTGGCTTACACACCTATTTGCAGGCAGGAAGAATGAAGGCCCACTGTTAACCTTTTTCACGGATGTAGTTTTTTCCCGAGGCTAGAGTTTGCCTCTGTATGGTCTGTGTTAGCTGCTACCACTGGCCACCTGGCTGTGCATGATGTGGAAGTGGCTAGAACTGCCTGCACCATAAGGAAGTTCAGTTTTGAGCATTGTTTGTAAAAATGATAACACACTTATTTCAAGTCGCTTTGTTTCATTCTTGAATCAGGAAATACAATACTGACCACACTGGTAGTGGTCTTATTAAACTAATTCAGGACTTGTTCAAGAGTTAAATGGCCAGACTGCTGTGCCAACCTATTGGACTGCACTGGGTAGTTTGAGAATGAAGAGCATGTTTCGACTGTAATCCTCAATAGAGTATTAAAAAGTCAGTATAGTCGGGTTCAGTGGTGCATGCCTGTAATCCCAGTACTAGGGAGGCTGAGTTCGAGGATCAGCCTCAGTATCTTAGGGAGACCTTTAGCAACTTAGTGAGACCTGTTTCAAAATAAAGAAATAAAAAGGGCTGGGGTGTAGCTCCGAGGTAGAATGTCCTTGGACTCAATTCCTAGGACAAAGCCAGCAGTTATTCTCTAATTGTTGTCTCTGCATCAGATCAGATGTGGGGAGAGCTGCTGTCACCTGCGCTGAGATGGGCTCTGGCTTGAGAGCTGGCTGTGAGTTTGCCACTGGCCCACCTCTACCTGGCTTCCTGCCTATAGTTTGCAGCCGACTCTGCCTTGCTGCCCGTCTCCAGGGCAGCAGCATAGTTGGTTTTGTGAGAGATTCTAGCCCAAAGGAGACCCAATTCCATAAGACATCAGTCTGTTCAATGGCTTCAGAATCCCCATCACTACTATTCCATTTTAGAGCTTTAGACCTTGGGAACCACCTGGAGATAGGTTTTATCCCTACACCTGTGACATTTTTCTCTTGAATCTCTGCTGTGTGACAGAAGGCCATGGAAGCTGGTGTCAGTGGGGCGGAGCGAGTGTGGTTTGTCTCCTCTGAAACTGGTATTGGCGTTCAGTCCCCATGGTGAGGCGTTCCGAAGGTGAAAGTTCATCTGGCTTTGGTGTTCAGAGGCAGGACTTTGAGGAGGTGATTAGCATCAGATAAGGTCATGAGGGTGGAGTCCCATAATTGAGTTCTGGTGGCTTCGTGAGAAGAGGGAGAGAGACCACAAGACACACACACACACATCCCCAGTCTCCTGCCATGGAACGGTCTCTCCTGATTTGGCCGCTCGGCCTTGGCCCAAAACTGAGCCCTGGCCAGCCTTTCTTCTGTATCACTTACCCAGCCTGTGGACTTGGGCTAGCAACAGAAAGTGGACTAGTACAGGGAGTTCTAGAGAGCCAGGAGCCACCTCAGCGGCAGTTCGGCCGGGCCTGCTCCGGCTAACACGCCTGCCTGGCACCCACTGCAGAGCCTCAGCAGCGAGGCCACCAGCACCCTGCCGGCGAAGACGCAGTCAGGCCTAGCATGTCCAATGCAAATGCCACCAGGCCTGTCCCAAGAGACACAGGCTAAAGAACAAAAGCAAAGAGTCAATGTGAAAAAAGGATGGGATATGTTGCATCATGAGCTGGGGGTGCAGCTCAGTAGGGGAGCATTGGCCTTGTTTGTGCAAGGCCCTGGATTCAATTCCCAGCACCACCACACACACACACACACACACACACACACACACACACACACACACATCTGCATCAGTAACATTTTATCTCAGCAACTTAGTGAAGCCTTGTTTCAAAAAAAGAAAAAAAGAAAAAAATGGGCTTGGGTGCAGCTTGTAAGTAGACTGCCCCCAGGGTTCAATCCCCAGTAATAATAATGATAATAAAATAATAATAATAGTAATAATAATAATATTTTATGTTTCTTACCCCTTGAAATGATAACACTTTGGCTGATTTGGGTTAAATAAAATACTAACATTCTTCTTATCTGTTTCTTTATACTTTTAAAAACCATGTCTACTTGGAATTTTAATTCCAAATGTCATATTGTGTTTTTAACTGATAGTGCTGACCTGGACTGAGGTGGTTGAATTTGGAGGCAGCTGGGATACAGCCCTGGGCTGGGGACTAGGAGTCTCTCTGCAACCAGGCCTTTCCTCTGAACACGGTTTCTTTATCTGCCTGTGTTGACTTTAGCATCTGCACCTGTCACATGAGAGTTTTAATCTAGAGCTGGTCTCTGTAGCATCCTGCTCTCTGGAGTAATGCCCAACACAGGGGTCCAATCTGCAGCCTTTGGTTCAGGTTTGTGGCCCACTGATGACCTGCCATGTGGTGTGGGGTAAACGACTGCGGTGGCCACATTCGGTCATCTCCAGTTCTTGCCTCAGGGTCTCTAGAAGGCTGAAGGGGGACCAGCTCTGTGAGTGTCATCTGGGTGATGGGGACCACGTGGAGGAGGGGTTCTGTTGGTTCATATGCCCGCATCTCTCCAATGGCTCATCGTCTAGACTCTCCAGTTTGCATGGACGCAGGTGGTTGGTTGGTGTGAGCAGCCATATAGAATCAAGCGAGGGATGCTGTGGAAGCTTCTAGAGCCCAGGGCTCAGTAGAGACAGAGCACTGTTTGGCTCTCTGTCTCCATGCCTGGATGTCGGCTGGGCACTCCATCACCACAGGTGAGGCACTCTGAGCCCCGCCTGGCCATGCCTGTGAGGCCTGGAGCCATGTGATGTTGGGGTGCTCAGCGAGGCCCTGGCCCTGAGAGGAGGATGTCACGTGCCACCTCCCCCTTCAGTGACACCAGCCCACTGTGACCTGGCAGTGGGGTTTTCGGTGGTGGATGGCTCAGTGTGCTGTTTGTTCACCCTAGAAGGAAAGCTAGACCAGAAAAACAAGGAGAAAAGGAGAATCAGAAAACTAGAGGTGAGCAGCGCTTGCTTGGAATAGGAATATGACCGGGAGGGGACAGCAAGTGAGACGTTGTGTTATTTAAGGTGGAATGCCTGGCCTGCTAATTGAAAGCTGCCTAGAGGAGTGGTTGATATCGATACAATTTACTTAACCAAATTACTGTTATTAGTGGGTAACAATGACAAAGAATGATCCAACATCCACACATTTAATTTTGGTGATTATTATTTACGTATGATTTATTACTCCAGTGTGATGCGCAGCTGGATGGATCACAGGGACGAGTCACCGTTTCCTGGGGCCAAATTTTTGTTTTGTTTTGTTTTGCCAAAACGATGGTTTTATCGAATCCCCAGGATAAGAGTCTGCGGCTGGTACTTCAGGAGCCTGGAGCATTGAATTATAATTTTGTTTCTAATGAGAGGTTCACCCTTGCCTTTGTTCTTAAACAAGAAGTTCTAACTTGAGATCTGGAGAAGGGTGCGAGTCTGAGAGGGTAGCTGCAGACTACAAAGAGGACCTGGTAATACCCGGTTACCTTCTTGAAATGACTTAATGACTGCATGACTATTGTCTCTAGGAAGCAGCTCTTCCAAGCACTCTGCAAAGACACACACATTCTTAAGCCTACACAAGAAAGAATGTGTGGAGTTGTTATGTTCAGGGAGTATGGGGCAAGAAGGGCCCATTCTTGTCCTCATCTCATTCTGTGTGAGAAGACACTGCCTCAATTGCTGGAGACCATTCTTTGCCTGTTTCAGGTGGAGCTGGACAGCAGTAGGTAACATGTACATGTAAGCAAAGATCTGCATTGCAACACAGGCATTTAAGTACAAGTCTCTTTTATGGAAGTCTTGGAAAGGAAAGGCCTAGGCTGTATCAGACACCAAACACCAGGAGTTGGCTATGAATGCGGGTGGAATAGTTTGGTTAAGACAAAAAACAAAAACAAACAAACACGAACAAGTTTCCTAAGATGTCACTGACTCTGAACAGCCGCTTTCACTGTGCCCTTGACTCAGGAGGGGCGCTGGGGCTCTGGTTGGAGATGGCTAGCCACATCTGTCCTTCAGAGGAGCCTGGCTAAGCCACCCTGGTGATCTGGTTTGAGTAGAAGTCTCCCCTACGTCTAACCAGAATGCAAGCCTGAGGCCTCAGAGCACCTTCTCAGCCCATGGCAAACTTTGGTATCAATCCATCGCCAAGGTTCTCATTTGTAAATCTGTAAATTCATGAAAATGAATTTACTCCCCTAGGTCCCATGGTTTTACCCCTGACCCTGACATTCAGTATAAAGGTGACTTTCCCCTTAATTCTCTCATTCTGTGTGTGTGTGTGTGTGTGTGTGTGTGTGTGTGTGTGTGTGTGTTACTGGGGATTAAACCCAGGGGCATGATAGCACTGAGCCACATCCCAGTCCTTTTTATTTTTCATTTTGAAACAAGGTCTTGCTAAATTGCCCAGGCTGGCCTCCAACACACAATTCTCTTGCCTCAGCCTCCCCAGTAGTATGTCACCATGCCTGGCCTAATTCCCAAGCAAAATAATTTATTCCCCTTCCCCTCACCATTCAAATGATTACTGCAGAGACTCCTATTAACAGGGCCTAGTTGGAAGGGTTGAGTATTTTCCTGCCTCTTACCACAATCTCTATCCATTTGGCCTTTAAACCACCCCAAATCAACAACAATTCTAAGTAAATTCAGTGTACTTCTACACATGAAAAGATCCAAGACAGCGTGTGTCCCATTCCTCCTGTAGTCAGGCTGTCAGCCGCTTGCCCCTCACCACACTCTTCTAGGACTTGGGGCTGGCCACCTGCAAAGGAAGGTCCCTTCGTCCTCAGCCTTTCCACACTCTCCTTTGGAGGGAAGCATAAAGCCAGGGCTATGCCTAGGCCTCCTACACCACTTATAATCTGGGAAGTTCTCATTTGTTCCAATTCCTATTTCCCCGCCAATGGACTTTTAAACAAATTTGGAAAACACAAAAAGCAAAATAATTTTTATGCAAAAGTTAAACTGCCTTGCCCTCTCTACGTCCCAGCATGTCATGACAAATACTTTACTCGGTTTGTTTATTTCTGTTCCAACTAGATTGGAACATAAATTCTCTCAGTTTTTATTACTAGTTTATCCTGAAGATAGCAATTTTCTGGCTTAAACGCTGTGATAGGAACCCGCAGGCCAAAGGTTTAATTCCTATTCTATGGTGGTGTCTATTTTACATGAAGGGACATTTCTGATCAAATCTAGGATGCCATTCCTCCAGAGATAAAATGAGGAGACACAAGGATGATCAGAGATCTACTGAATCCTGTTTTTGAAACAGTTTGAGCTCTTAGGATGAGTTTTAAAAAATCTATAGAGATCTTTGTAATCACCATTCTAATTTACCCTCCAATACTGTGACCTTGTTTTTTGATAGTACAATTGTTTAAGGTGATGTCTTTGAAGTGCTACAAGATCCCCAGATGTCTTTTTTTTTTTTTTTTTTTTTTTTGCGGTACTGGGGATTGAACCCAGGGACATTCAACCTCTGAGCTACACCCCCAGTCCTATTTTTTATTCTTTATTTTGAAACAGGGTCTCACTAAGTTGCGGAATGCCTCACTAAATAGCTGAGGCTGGCCGTGATCCTGGATTCTCCAGTCTCAGCCTCCCAAGTACTGGGATTACAAGTGTGCGATACCATGCCTGGCCCCAGATGTCTTCTGAACCTGCAGAGACCTTTGGTGGGCATTCAGGAGACTGGTACTCCTGAACACCTATCAAGCATGTTAGCAATTCTAGATATTTTCACAAACAAGGAGTGGTGTTAACTTTGTCCAATATTCAATGCCCCAAGACATGGTTGGAAGGTTTATTCTCTATAAAAAAGAGCATCTTCTCTCCCCCTCTTTCCCCTTCTCCCTTCCTCCCTCTTTTTTGTATATACATACAAAGAGAGAAACACAAAAAGTCGATATAGCACCAGACTTAGTGATACATTCCTATAATTCCAGTATCTGGGAAGCTGAGACAGGAGAATCGTGGGTTTGAGGCCAGACTCAGCAATTAGCAAGACTCTATTTCAAAACAAAAAACAAAAATAGGGCTGAGGATATAGCTCAGAGGTAGAAAAACCCTGGGCTCAATACCCCAGTAAAACACATACACACACACACACACACACACACACACACACACACACACACACACACACAATATAGCATAAGCTAGGACTCAGTATAACTCTTGCTTTCTTCTTCTCCATCCTACTATAACATAAAAAATGTTTCCCTGGTCATTTTAGAATGGACCTTATTTTACAAAATCTTTTCAGAGGAACACCAAAGACCTAATTAATATAAATTGCATGTGTGAGAGAAAATGGAATTTTTATAATTTTACAAATTATAATAGAAGTTCCTCCTCTTGACCCTTGTGGCCCGGGCAGCTTGGAAGGCCGTCACACACCATCAATGGCTTATTAGCAGGTTGACCCTCTAGCAGGCAGTGGTTCCTAGCTTAGGCGTTTCTTTTCTTTTAACTTTTCTTTGCTAAGATGACGAGTTGGACTCAAGAGTTTCATCATTTTTAAACTAAGTTATAGGGGGAGTATAAATGCACTCTATAAATGTTTAAACAGAATGTAGTGTAAAAGAAAATGGGACACGTTACTGAGGCTGGTGGTGTCTGCCACCAGTTAGCACAGAGCACTAGCTGTGAATGACCCAGTAGTCATTTCTCACTGCCCTCCCAGCCTTGACTGTCAAAGGGACTTGCGAGGTTGTTATAGTTAGATATGAAATGTCCCCTAAAGAGCTCACTTATTAATGTTTGGCGCTGATGTAATTGAGTCATGAGGGTTGTAATCCTGGAAGTGGATAAGTCTACTGTAATGCACTTATCTGGCTGGTGGTCTAGGCCGGTACTGTGTGGCTGGTGGATTTGGGTCCCTGGGGTGCAGCCCTGGAGATTACATATGATTCCTCCTCCCCTTGTGCCCTCTCTTGCTTCCAGCCTCCATGATGTGAGGAGCACAGCCCACGTGCTCTCCCTCCCTCTGCCTCCCACCCCATGGGGTCCCCGGCCTCACATGGACGGAAGCCGAAACCACAAGAAAATAGATCTTCCTTCTTCTAAACTAACTAAACTTCAGGTGTTCAGATAATGCTTTAGGTATGGCTGTAGGAACGCTGATTGGAACAGGGCTATTTCGGAGGGGGAAGAGGAACTGGGGGGTTTTCTTGCATTGATGAATAGCCATTGTTTCTCAGGGGGCCCCTGGAACAGGATGGGGTGTGAGATTGCCGATGGGTGCCACTAGCCATACTGGCACAGACACAGACCTTCTGTCCCTTCTTCCACATTTCTGTGGTGTAAAGTCCCACTCCACACATGGAAACTCTCATTCACATCCTAGTTTGGTTCCAAGAAGCTGTCTGGTCCAAGTTTAGTTCCCAAACCCTCCTGGGTTATCACAAATGGTCTCCCTTCCTCCTTCTCCTCGCCTAGTGTCCCTAGTTGGCTCATTCTCCTGAGGCCTTGAGTCCTTCCATGTGTCTCTAAGAGGCTCCTTTGCTGGGAGAGCAATTCTAACAAATCATTATCTCTATACCTGTCTCATCACACCTAAGATACTTTGCACACATTAGATACTTTAAGAAAGTTTTTTTTTTAAATTGCTAATATTTATAATGTCCTATGCTTAGATGTCTTAAGAATTTAAGAATGAAAGTAATGGTTTTGGGTGCTTTCTGGCATCCTGGATTACTCCTTAAATGTTGGCAGTCCCCACAGTCACAGACTGAATCTTGGTGTATATATATATTTGGTATATATATATTTGGTATATATATTTGGTATATATATGTGTATATATATATATATGTATATATATTTGGTATTGGGGATTGAACCCAAAAGGGCTATACCCCACCCCCTTTTTATTTTTTATTTTGAAACACAGTACTGCTAAGTTGCTGAGTGTCTAGTTACTGAGGCTGGCCTCAAACCTGCGACCCTCCAGGTGGCTTTTCCCTGAGGTATTTCCCTGCTTGGTCTTGTCAGAAAGGAAGTGAGATGACACAGGGTAGCTAAATCACATTTTGAGTTGGTTCTTGCAGAGACATATAGTTTTGATTGGTGGAAATGGGAACAAAGGGCCTTTAGCCAGAGAGAAAATCATGTGTGAAAACATTTTGAGTTGATGAAAGAGAAGATAAAATAAACAACAGGAGGGAATAAAAGCTGATCTGGGAGGTGGATTGTGGCTGACTGCAGAAGATCATCCCTGGCCGTCTCAGAGGGAGAACTTCCCGCTAAAGCAACAGGGAGCCATGGAGAAGTCAACCCATTACTGAAGTTGGAAAGCAGTCTTTACAAGGTTTGCCGAAAAACATATGTGGTAAGTCTAATTTAGCTGCTGACTTTGTAACTCTCTGAAATTAAGATGTTTAATCAAAATTTGTGCTATAGATTTTCCCAGACTCTTGCAAACCTTCAGTATATAAAACAAGTTCCTTTTGAATAATAATTCAGAGCTTTATTTTCTTTAGCATCCAATTACAATGTCTAACTTTCTAAGTACTGGAGGGGCTGATCAGCCACACCCAGCTCGCCAGGTACCTGTTTGGACTGTGCATGCTGAGCGGAGCCCCCCGCCCCACCTTAGACACACTGGCAGAAGCAGAATGAGAGAAGGGGCAGAGAGACAGTGCTGGAGCAGCCGGCCATGCCCACTGTGGCCATGTCCCACCTCTGAATGTGGCCAGTTTGTCCAACACATGAGGTGTTGGGGACATTTTACAACCAAACTGCAACACACCAACTTAGTTTTTGTCCTGCTATAGAAATGGGGAAACGGTAGAGAGCAATGGGTAAATCATATCCCCAAGTCCGCACATGTGCCTCGAGTGCTTCTTTCCCTAGGAATCAGATGTGGCAGAGTATGGGCTGGCTCTCTAGAAGTGGATTTCCTTCTCAAGACAACGTCAAATAAATTTGACTGTAATGAGAAGACTTCCCATCTGGGGCCAAACCAAAGTACCAAGAATTCTCCTCCATGAATCCATGAAGCCTGCCTCCTTGCCCTTGGTGGAAGGGTTCTTCCTTTCTGTGCGGAGGCCGGGTGGTTTCGTGGACTCCAGGGTGTTTGCAGCTGCCAGCAATGAATGGCTTCCCTGCCACTGAGTGTAACACTCTACCCCAGGCAAAGAGAAAACTAGGGTGAAGGAAATCAGCGCTTGGTCACCCACTTCCTGCCAGACTTCCCCCCAACTTTGCATGCCATTGTCATGGCGACTATGACAGCCAGGTGGGATTAGTCACTCCCTCTTTCTAATCAGGAATGGAGGCCAAGGGGAGGAGGCCCAGTCATTTGCACATAGGCACTGCGGGGGTGTCAGGGAGGGAGTGTGTGTGTGTCTGTGCGTATGTGTACTGTGTATGCCTGTTATCTCTGTGTGTCCAAGTGTATGTATGTATCTATAGGTGTGCATGTATAAATATGCCTGTGTGTGTATGTCTGTGTATGTGTCTGCTGGTATGCATGTATGTGGCACCTGGGTATGCTGTGTATCAAGTATGGACGGTGTATATCTGCATCTCTGTATGTGTCTGCATATGTATTTATCCATAGGTGTGCATGTGTGTGATACCTGTGCATGTCATGTATCTGTCTATCTGTGTGGTGTTCATGTATCTGTGTGTGTGTCTGTATATCTATGTGGGTTTATGTGTGTGCATGTGCCTATGGGTATGCAGGGGTGTGTGCACCTGTCCATGTTGTGTGTGTGTCTGTGTGTCTATGTACATGGTGTTTGTGTATCTGTGCATATGTCTGTGTATATCTATGTGGGTTTATGTGTGTGTGCGTGTGCCATGTGCATGGCTGTGTGTACCTGTACACGTTGTGTCTGTCGGTTTGTCTGTTTGTGTGTCTGTGCATGCATATGTGTATGCAGTTTCCACTACCATTCTATTCATCTTGTTTCCTGATACTTTAATCATTTCATTTGGCCTACACTGATTGCTTACCTGAATTTGGCCTAGATATAAGTATACTAGCTAGTATTTATGTCCTAACTGTAGGTGTGCATGTATGTGCACCTGTACATGTTGTGTGTGTCTGTGTGTCTATATGTGTGTATCTATGTGTGTGTGCATCTGCAGGTGTGCATGTGTCTTGTGTGTCTGTGTGTGTGCACCAGCTTGGGACTAGTGCAGGAAGCAAGGCTTGAAGGAGATATGGTCACCTGCAGGCAGGTACTGCACCTTCCTTGGCTCTCCCTGCCGTGAGGTCTGCAGGGTGAACCAGCGAGCCCTGGCTTGGACCTTGCTATCCCAAGTCTCATGCACTTGGACCTGCTTGTTTCTATAATGAAAAAAACATGCTTTTTCTCATGGATAATAACTTTTGACTTTCTGGACAGCTCTTTTGTTTTGTTTACTTTAGCATAAAGTATTCCACCCTTTAAAAATATTACTCTCTCTTTTATCTGTTTTATAGTATTAAAAATACATCAGTGTGTTTATATTTAAAAATGGGAAATGTCAAAAACATTTTTATAGCATCTTTCTTTTAATCTTTGTTTAAAGGGCTTGGAGGGGGGGTGGGAATAGCTTCTAGATTATATTCTATTTTGTCCATTAGAGCAAGGACTTGATTTTTCTATTAAGAATTCCAAGTCTTTTGTGTTGGACAGATGTTCAGGAGAAAAAAAGGCGTATTATATCTCTGATCCTAGTAGTTTGTAGTATATGTAGTATATTGTAGTTAATGCAACATTGGGATAATCAGGAGTAAGATCTTTTTGCTAGCGATATTTAGATTTTTAAAAAGCATTCACTTTTGAATGCTGCTGTGTTCTGACATATATTTCATTTTTGGTTTTAGGCATTTGGATCATAACTTACCATGCTGTACCGTAGGACCCTGGGGGAGTCATAGAGCTTTCCTGGGTGGGGTTGGAGGCATGCAGAGAGCCCTTGAACCAGTTCAGTCTCCTGTGGCGGAAATACCTGTGAATGTCCCTCTGCCTGTTGACATGGAAGGGAAACTCCCTTCACAGTGGGTAACTTCAGGCTGCTGCTCACAGAGGCAGTGACCACATGAAAGGATTTCAGTTGTTGACAACATAAACAGACGGAAATACTGGAAAGAAAAAATTCTACCACTAAAATAGTCAAGAGCAGGACAGGGGATGTAGCTCAGTGTTAGAGCACTTGCTGAACATGCCAAGGCCCCAGGTTCAATCCTCAGTCCCCCACCCCTCCCCCTCGCAAAAAAAAATTCAAGAGCTTTTTTTCTTTCTTTTGAAGCAATGAAACAAGCTCTCTGAGGAATCCAATTTATCCACAAATTAGTAATGCTTGACAGCTTATTATGGTGCAAAGAAAGCATTTAGTCTCTCATAAAAGCTTATTAAGAAGATACAGGCCTGTGATGTGAATGAGTTCCACAGCAGCTAAAATGAGATGATGTGGTATGTTCAAATGCTAAAATTCTACATCTTGAGGGCCTCTAGAGTTACAGAGATGCAGCTGCAGAAGAGTCGAGTTATATTATGGAAGATGTGATTATCTGCAGCTAAATCTATTTCATTAATGCTTTATGGCAGGAGATAGACTTCAGTGTAAATTCTGCTCTGACAGCTTCCTGGCTGTCTCCTTCAGAAGGTCTCGCGGTCACAGTGCTCTCACCTGCAGATGGATGTTCATGCCTACTCTCCAGAGTTGCCTTTGGGAGGAAGCAGGGGTGCCGAGGAGAAGAGCGCTGGCACATCTGCGGCCAGCTCTCCACAAGTGGTGCCTGTGCTGGCAGAGGTCCTGAGTGGTGGTGTTGGGACCTGCACTTGTGCCTGTGCCGTCGTTTGGACCTGAGTGCCCCCAAAGCCCGTGTGTTGAAGCCGTGGTCCACTGGGGGGTGCAACTGGGAGGTGGTGGGACCTGTAAGGGGCGGGGCTCAGGGGAGCCTCTGTCATTGGAACTGTACCTTGAAGGGGATTGGGAGACACTGGTCTCTTTCTTTCATTTGTTCTCAGCCATGAGGGAACAGTTTGCTACATCATGTGCTCCCACCCTGACATACTGCCTCCCATCAGGGACCTAAAGGCAACGGATTTAATTCCTGGACTAGAGCTCCCCAAACTGGGATCCAAAAGAGATTATTTAAAGTCTACAAGCCAGATGTGATGGTGCACACCTATATTCCCAGTATTTAGGAAGCTCAGACAGGAGGATTTCAAGTTTGAGGCCAGCCTTGGCAACTTAGTGAGACCCTATTTCAAAATAAAAAATAAAAAGGGGTGGGGGTGTAGCTTTGAGGTAGAATGCCCCTGGCTTTAATCCCCAGTACCAACAACAAAAAATAAAATAAAATCTACTGGAGGATATGCATAGGTTCTATGCAAGGTTCATTTTATACAAGTATTTTCTCTATACATTAATTTAACTCAGGCATTTGTTACAGTCACAGAAAGCTAACCCAATGTGGATTGCCTCTGCCTAGAATATTCTGCTCTTCAGTCCTTCTAAATGTCTTGGTGTTTTTTTTTTTTTTTTTTTTCGGTACTGGGGATTGAACTCAGGGGCATTCTACCTCCGAGCTACACCCCCACCCCTATTTTTTTATTCTTTATTTTGAAACCGAGTCTCACCAAGTTGCAGAGTGCCTCACTAGGTAGCTGAGGCTGGCCTCGAACCCGGATCCTCTGGTCTCAGCCTCCCAAATGCTGGGATTACAAGTGTGCGCCACCACACCCGGCTCATGTCTTGGTGTTTTTTAACTCATTGAATCACACCTCAGATATTTGTTCCTCTTTTCAGCCTCCTTTTTTTCCCCAGGTACTGCAGGCTTGGGTTCCTTTTCCCCCAGGTACTGCAGGCTTGGGTTCCTCTATACACTTTGTAGAACACAAATCCTTCTGCCCAGGATTAGCTGTCTCAGCAGCACTTTCCCATGAAGTGTGAGCATCTGCCTCTTGGAGATGGTGACATCTCCTGCTCTCATTCCTCACTTATATCCTTGTAGGAACAGAGGACACACTTCTGAAATTGAACTGATGAAGAAATCTTAATCGTGCTTCCAGGGACTGGCCGAGCCACTTGCGGCTAACGGGCAATGTATCATATCATGCAGATTGTCCAATGTTCTAAGTTCTTGTCGCTCCTCAATTACAATTCATCATATACATGAGAACAAGAGCCCTGCTTGCCTATCTGCACTGCATTGTTATAATATGACATTAATTTCTTAACTAATCTCTCGTATTTTTCCTCAGTGAGAAATAGAAAAATGCATATGAAGTAGATAGATAAATACAGATTTTTTTTTTTTTTGTACTGGGAATTGAACCCAGGGGCATTTAACCTCCAAGCTATGCCCCAGCCATTTGTTTATTTATTTATTTGTTTTTTTGAAACAGGGTCTCACTAAGTTGCTGAGACTGGCCTCAGATCTGCAGTACTCCTGCCTCAGCCTCCCAAGTACTGGGTCAAGGATATATTTTAATGTGTATTGTAGTAAAGGTAAAGATGTAGGTAATTTCTGATACTTTCTACATTTATATTATACAACACTAAGTTATTAGAAGAGGTTATAATTCCTTCAAGAATTTTTTAAAAGGTGAATTCAATATTGACTGTACTACAGTCAATGAAGTAGAACTCTAAGTATGTGAGAGAATCTTCCAGCCGAGTTGAACTTATTAGGGACTTAATTATCTCTGAGGTGGCCAGATAATTGCTGTGTGCACACCACTGCTTGCTGGTGACAATGTTTGTCCTCCTTATGACCATAACATCTCAGATCCTTCCTACAAAATAGTTTCTTATTTTGTAAAGAAGGCTGGCCTGTCTCTGTTTGCTACTGTTTCCTCCTCAGCCCCTTCTGTGAAGGCCATTCGAGTACCTGAATTACAGGGACAGACATGCCCCTGCCTTTCGTCAGACTAGGACGTGCCGTGACGAGAGCACTTTCATTCTGCATCTCCACTGCTCCGTCGCCACCATGCCCTGTGTGTTAGGGCATGTTTCTCTAAGGAACCACAGGTGGTCCATTTCTCCCTTCCTGCCAGTGTCCATCAGAGGAGAAGGGAGAGGGACATGTCATTTTGCATGTCACAGACCAAGCAGGTGAGTCAGCAGCAGAAGGAACCAAAGGGCTCCCATTCGTGCAGCATTAACACTCTGCGGATGACATGGGATTTGTGGAAAGCAAGGGCAATCCACTGCCTTGCCCCAGAGGCTGTGAAATTGCATGAAATGTTTAGGAACTTACAGCTTACTATACCCATGGCTTCAGCATCTGTGGATTCAACTAGCCAGGGATATAAATATTTAAAAAGGTGCATGTGTACTGAACATATGCAGACCCTTTTCTCGTCATTTTTCTAAACAATACAGTATAACAACTCTGCTATGTACATAATTTTGCAGGGTATGAGGTATTATAGGTCATCTAGAGATGATTTATTTACTTTTATGTATACTCTTTACTGGTGCACTGTAATTATACATCATAATGAGGTTCAGAGTGATGGACACATACATGTGCACCACACTGGGGTGTTTTTCCCCCTCCCTGGACACGTTACTGAGGTTGGTGATAGCTTCGTATATGTACATAGCCAAGACTGAGATGCAGCTGAGAGCCTTTAGAAATAATTAGCTGGGCATGATGGCACACACCTGTAATACCAGTACTTGGGAGGCTGAGACAGGAGGATTGCAAGTTTGAGGCCAACATCAGCAACTTAGGGAGTGACTTAATAAGACTTTGTTTCAAAATAAGAAATAAAAAGGGATGGAGGTATAGCTCAAATGTAGAGCACCCTGGGTTCAATTCCCAGCATCACAAAAAAAAAAAAAAAAAAAAAAAAGAAGGAAGGAGGAAGGAGGAAGGAGGGGAGGGAGACCATGAGCTACTATGAAAATTCAACAGAAGAGGATGAAATGTAATTGTTACTGAATAGGCACAGAGGGCCAGGGAGATCAAACTAGAGGGAACTAATGATTCTGGGCCAAAGTCACTCTACCGTGTGGGGTTTCTTGTTGCAGGATATTTGTTGCATATCTTCCTTAATGTCCAGAAGAAGAAAAATATTCTTTGGAATATGGAGAAAACACACATTGGAGTTAGACAATGTTGATTCTTTTAACAGAAGAGTAGGATAAATTGCTTTTAATAGGAGATTTGTATTTCCCAAGTAGTTGCCTTGGCCCCCTTGGTTCAAGCTTATAGAAAAAAACAAGGCATCCAAAGGAAAGGGGCCACCTTCTCCTGAGCAGCAGAGGCTCTGACTCCCATCCCACTGGTGACTAAGCATTGCCTACCTGGATTCCCCCCGCTGTTCCAATTAGCCACGCAGAGAGTTCTTATTCCCAGGCCCTACACAGGAGCAGAGCTTCACCTGCTGGTGTGAGTCACCTCGCTCTCATCTTGGGGCAACGGCCCAGTGACCTCTGAGCACATAAGCGCTGGTCTAAAGTTGCCAAACCATGAATGCCATTACAAAGACGATTAAAGACGCAGTGGCAATTCAGACATGGTGGTGCATGCCTGTAGTCTCAGTACTTGGGAGGCTGAGACAGAAGAATTGCAAGTTCAAGGCCAGCTCAGCAACTTAGAGAGGCCCTGTTTCAAAATAAAAAGGGCTGGGGGTGTAGCTCAGAGGTAGAAATGCTCTGGGTTCCATCCCCAGCACTGCAAAACAAACAAACAAAAACACACAAAAAATGTCAAAGTGACAGGAATTTGAGCACTGGTGACAATTTTGAAAATATTTTAGATGAAAAACCGTATCCTTTTTCATAATGAGAACCCATTTATGGTGGATTCATTTCTTGTAATGGTGAAAAGAGTCCTCTTGAAGTATTGACTTCAACTAAAGCTTATCAATGTAAAGCAAGTCACTCAGTAACAGGGCTCGGTACATAGTACCCAAGTGTATCAAAACTAGAGCACAGGAGAACTACTGAAGTTGACCACACGTTGCCTGTGCCTTCCTCCCCATCTGCCACTGGAGACTGTGAAAACAGACTTCTCTTCTCCTCTGTCAACTAAGCCCAAGCCCCAACCCAAGCAAACAGCAAGAGTCTGGTAGCTCTCATCAGAATTCTGTGTCTCCTCGTCTGTGTCCTCTGTACATAACTTCAGGACAGGACAGGGGTTCCAGGTCTAACAGCCATCTAACACGAGGCCTCTGAATACTAACACGGAATACATTTTTGATCGACATTTTGATCAGTAGACTGGCAATGTGTAAGAGTACTGCTGGAAAATTTAACTTTCTGCTTGTTGACTTTAGGACAGTCGAGTTGCAATGATGCACATGTCACCAACAGATAAGGCGGTGGGTACTTCCAGTGCAGCAGGCCGTGGCTTGCTCTCCCTCATGCCAACTTGCTGGCACGGGTGTGAAGAGCCATGAATAAAGGGCACAGTCAGGACTGCTCCTGGCTGCTACCTGACATGGTCTTTCTTCTTGCAGAAGAAACGGTTCCTAGATGAGAGAGAGACATAGCTGGTTTTGAGTAAGTACTGGAAAAAGCTTCGCGCCGAGGGCTGGATGAGCGCCATTCTTTCCAGTGGAAACGCTGACTCGCAGCACCAGCCTGTTGTAAAAAACGTGCATAAAAACCCCGCATCTGGTTTGAGATTTATCTTTGCTACCAAGTCAAGCTGTCTGCATTTTTGATGTGCTTTGGAAAGCCTGTTCACATAGGGATGAAAGGCTACCTGAAAAGAAACTCAAAAGGAAAGGCATGTTTGGGAAGAAATACAGGACACGAGTTTTTTTGCTATTATGTTGGCTTAATTAAAGACGCCATTGCCATTACAATGTGCACTTCCTAAACAACCAGGATAGGATGAATATGCTAAATATGCTAACGTCTTTCAGGTAGGTTTTTTTTTTTTTTACAACAGTGCTTGGCCCTGCTCACAGCAAAATTCATTAAACCTGGCTTTGTGCAATGTGAATGACATGTTAATGAACGATACTGCAAGAAATAACCTTGCAAAACCATGGTGTTTACTATGTGGATACTCTTTTATTTTTATATTCTGGTTCTGGGAATTGAACCCAGGGGCATTCTACATCCAACCTATTACACCCCCCCCCCCCTTTTTCTTCTTTTTTTCTCAGTATTGGGGATTGAACCCAGGGGCATTCTACCTCTGAGCTACATCCCCAGTCCTATTTTTTTAGTCTTTATTTTGAAACAGGTTCTCACTAAGTTGTGGAGGGCCTCACTAAGTAACTGAAGCTGGCCACGAACCCGGATCCTCTGGTCTCAGCCTCCCAAGTACTGGGATTACAAGCGAGTGCCACCACGCCTGGCCCCAGGTCCTTTTAAAATATTTTAATTTTAAAACAAGGTCTTGTTGAATTGCTGAGGGTCTCACTAAGTTGCTGAGGATGGTCTGCAACTTGTGATCCTTCTGTCTCAGCCTCCCAAGTGCTAGGATTACAGGTGTGGGCCACCATGCCTGGCTTGTAGACACTTTTTTTTTTTTTTTTTTTTTTTTGTGGTACTGGGGATTGAACTCAGGGACATTCTACCTCCGAGCTACACCCCCAGCCCTATTTTGTATTCTTTATTTTGAAACCGGGTCTCACTAAATTGCGGAATGCCTCACTAGGTAGCTGAGGCTGGCCGCGAACCCGGATCCTCCGGTCTCAGCCTCCCGAATGCTGGGATTACAAGCGTGCGCCACCACGCCTGGCTCTGTAGACACTTTTAAAGGCATGGCTGGCTGCTTCTCAACATCCTCTGTGTGAGAGTCCATTGGAGAGGGTTAACTTACATGCAGAGAGAAGCTTAGTTCTCTTTGAGGGATGGATTCAATTCTCTATTGCAAAAATCTTTTACAGTTATGTCCTGTATAGCCACTTGTGGCCCAAGTTACCATCAGTAGGAGCTTATAGACTGTGGTATTGACGCTGTATTCCAATTGAATTTTCCCTAGTCCTGATTTTTGAAAAATTCAATTGCTATTTTGCCATTTTATGGTATGTCCTTCAAGTTAGCTGCTGCATATAATTTGTGGAATGAAGAGAAGGACCTACTGTGCTTGGTCATTTCATCCAAAGGCAGGGACATTTCCTTGCTTGGTAATAAATGCTGGCCTCAGTTATGACAAGGCAGGTAGTTCTCTGGTTAGGTGATGGTCAAGCGTGTGTATCCGTGGCTCACTTGCTTTCAAGACTGATGAGGACCTATTTAAAATAACCAGACCAACTGCCAATGTACTCCCAGGGTCACGTGGGACAAGATCTCGGTGTGGGGAGCTTCCAGCTTGCTTGAGATGGTGTGTTTGAAAAGACTTCTTAGAAGTCTCAGCTGTGGAACGAGGCGCTGAGCGGGAGTCTAGAGTGGCACGGTCAGTCTGTGGTCACCTGCAGGACCTTCACTCCATCTCCAGTGGAAGTCCGTCCTCTCTTATTCCTAATTCTAATCCCCAACCCCACAAAACAAAACAAAGCAAACAAAAGGCCAGTTCTCGAAAACTGAATTTCTGTCCATCTTCCTGAAAACAGGTTAAATCCGTCCATGGGTCGTCTCTGGGAAGTGTCAAGGCTCACCTCCCAGGCCCCATCCGCTCCCCTCCTGGCTGCTGTGGCCTCACCTTCCACCCCACATGACAGCCACCTTCTGGGACACCAGTCCACACTCTGTTCATTTACCTACCAAATATCCTCAGATATCCATAGTTTTCTTCATCTTTTACACCAAATGACTTGGGTCCGAGCTGCCATTGTCTCCTATGTGGCCCATGAAAATAGCCTTTTAATCTATTTTATCACATCCATGTAGACCTGTGGACTTCCTGCTGCAGCCAGGGTGATCTTGCTGGAAGAAAACTTTTCTTGATATTCCTGAAGAGATTGAATCCTGTATTGCACTTTCTCCTGGTGTGAGAAAGTGAACCTGCCATGGACATTGTATCTGCCATTTGGAAATCAATTTTATAATTTACTACGATATCATGTACTCATTTTATTATACAGTCAGGGAGTTTGACAAATGTGTACACCCATCTAACCACCATTAGGATGAAGATTTGGAACATGGGGCTCCACCCATTTTCCTTATGTCTTTTTTTCTACCATATCTTCCCACCAAAAAATGACTGATCTTCTCAGGTAACTGTCAGTTTGGCTTTTTTAAGAATTTAATATAAATAGAACAATACAGTTCTTCTTTGTCTCTGGCTTCTTTTGCTCAACATACTGTTATTGAGGTTCATCCACTTGGTGGTGTATATCAGGAGCTCACTTCTTTATATTACTGAGTAGTATTCCACTATATGGATATACCATAATTGGTTAATTCACCTGTTTAGGACATGTGGATTGATTCCAGGTTGGGAATAGTATAAATATAGATGTTGAAGTTGGCTGTGGTGACACACACCTGTAATCCCAGTATTTGGGAGGCTGACACAGAAGGATTGAAGATTTGAGTCCAGCCTCAGCAACTTAGCTAGAACCTGTTTCAAAATAAAAAATAAAAAAGGACTGGGGGTGTAGCTCAGAGGTAGAATGCCCATGGATTCAATCCCAACCCCAGTGCAAAAAAAATAAAAATAAAAATAGATAAAAATTTTGAGGACATTTGCGTATAATTCTTTGTGTAGGCAATTCGTTTACTTTTCTGGGGAATATACTTTGGAGTGGATTTTTTAACATTAAAAAAGACCAGAAAACTGCTTTCTGAAGTTGCCATGCCATATTCATGTGAACCAGCAATGTCTCTTTCTGGCCAGTCCACATCCTCACCAAAATGTGGTATTATTAGCATTTTTTTAAGTTGGCCATTCTTGTGGCTATGTAGTGATGTCTCATTATTTACTTTGCATATCCCTGATGATTAATGAAGATAAACATTTTCCATTACTTTACTGGCTATTTGTGTACCTACTTTTGTATGTTTGTTAGAACAGAATCTTTGCCCATTTTGTAAAATGGATTGTCTTCTCATTAAATTAAAAAATTCCCATATATTCTGAAAATGAGTCTTTTGTCAGTTTACATATAGGTTATTTTATTTGTCATATATATCATGTTATTTGTCAAATGATCTATTATATATAGAAATTCATATTATATTATGTACTTATATTATGTATAGAGAGAAATTATATAATGAGAAATTATCTTGTCAGATTATAGGTCTCACACTGCGGCTCTCTGTTCATTTTCTTAGTGGTGTCTTAAAGGAAAATGCTTGGGTGGGGATGTAGCTCAGTGGTAAAGCACTTGCCTAGCATGTGTGAGGCCCTACTCGCATTGCCAAATGGATTAATAAATAAAGGAAAATATTTAGTTTTGAAGAAACTTCCTTTGCCAACTTTTTCTTCTGTAGTTAATTCTTTATCTCATGTAGTAAAACTGTCTATCCCAAGTGTGGAAAGATGTTTTCTCCTGGAAATGTTATCGCTTTGCTTTTGAGGTTGGGCCTGTGTTCTGTTTTGAGGGTGCGTGTGTGCCGTCCAGGTGTCTCTTTGCTCCAGCCCCATCATGAAGGCTTTTTGTCCACTGAAGGCCATTGACGGGTCTGTCACTGTCCCTTCCCTGCAGAGTGGTCATTGGTGTGTGGCTTGCTTCCTGGCCCTGAGCCCTGCTCAGGGATGCACGTGTGTCCCTCCACAGCACCACTCTGTCCCCATCATTCTTGCTGGAAGTCAACAAGTCTTCATACACGTCTCTATGCCCCCCAATTTGTTCTTTTTCACAATTGTTTTGGTGTTTCTTGGCCTTTTGTCTTTCCAAGACCCTGCTGAGTCCTGCGTGAGAGGCCGCTGAGTCTGTAGGTCAGGTCGGGGGAAATGGCACCTTGACCACACTGACTCTTCTACCCAGGAGCACAGACTGTCTGCCCACTGATTTAGGTCTTTAATTTTTTTCTCTGCACAGCGTTTTTAGTTTTCAATGTCCTGGTTCTACTTATATTTATTGAAGTATCCTAAGTATCTGTTTTTGTTGGTGGGTTATAGAAACACAATAATCTACCGTACATCGTTGTTAGGCTTACTGATGATTTGTAGTAACCATGTTCAGGTTCCCTAGAATCTCTCTTCATCTTATTGTTACCGAGACAGGGCGCATTTTCCTTTTCCCTTTCTGATCCGCGGGCCTTTGCTCCTCCTCACTCCCTCCACTGGGGCCTCTAGCATATGCTGGGCAGAGGCAGACTCTCCAGGTTGTTCCCAGTCCTGGAGGGAAAAGTGAGGGCAACTCCACCTGACAGTTTCCAAAGGTGCCATTTCTGAGTTGAGAAAATTGTTTCTTGTCCTCTGTGATTTTTTTTCTTTTTTAAATCATAAATGAGGTTGAATTTTACCAAATGCATTTCCTGTTTCTATTGAGATGATCACATGGTGTTTCTTCTCTTTTATTTTTCTATTAATGTGATGAATTAAATTGATGAGCTTTGTAGATTATTTCTGTGAGTCTAGCTTGACTACTGCTATTCTGAATGAAAATGACATCATCAGCAACTTGAGCTGATTTTTTTTTCTTCTCAGAATATTATTTCAACGAAGCAACTGTATCTCAGTGTTCAGAGCATGAGGGCTGGCTGCAGTAGCCTCTCAGCTCCTTGGTATTAACTGTGTGATCACCAGCAAGTTATTTCACCTTCTGAACTTCCATGGCCTACTCCGTGATTTGTGTGAGAATCAGATGGGAAGGTGCTGAGGTGCCTGGGGCTATGGTCACCGATGAGCAATCATGTCATCACCGGATAGTTCTGAGCATCACAGGTAAATCATTCCTCCGGCATATACTGACTTAGAAGAGTATTGATGCTAGTGTTTGCTTTTTCACAGATGAAGAAGCAGGCACAGAAACATGCTATAATTTCTTGGAAGTCCACAGTGGACCAGGAGTACAGGAAGAAATAAACCTTCGGAGTCCACCATGTAACCCCAACAGAACCGCTATCACCGCTTGTTTACTATCAAGTAATGCTATTATAATATATTAACATACTATTTGTATCATTTTAATGCAATTATAATACATTAGCATACTTTCTGTACCATTTACTATATTACTGTTATTACTTATTATACTATTACTATTGTTTTGTTTCCTGCCACACCTCAACAAAATTAGCTATGGGAATACTTTGTTCTCACCCACAATGTAGATATTTCGACATTTTACATTGCTGTGTTATGGGGGGCTAGGCTTGGAGCATGGAGAAATATTTTTGCCCAAGTTCTGTAAATTGTGCTTTAGTTTCTGAAAAGACCAGAAATATATGTATGTATGTATATATATATATATATATATACTTTTTTTTTTTTTTGAATGGGGAATTGAACTCAAGAACACTCTATCACTGAGCTATATTCCCGACCCTTATTTTTTTGTTTTGAAACAGAGGCATATTTTTTAAGAAGAGCAGACTACAAAAGAGGGTACGTAAATTGTCTTATTTCTGATGCTTGTTTTGGGGGAAACTACATTCATTTAGCTGTTTACCAAACTTGCAAATTTCCTTTGTGCTAAAAAAAAAATGCATTTTTGTTTCTGAAGCAGGATTTATAGAGTGCTTAAACAAAGATCTGTGTTTTCCAGATAGCCTGCAACAGTCTTCACTTACGTTAGGCAAGCCATGTGACATATACCCCTTCTTTCCTGACTTGGCACTGGGCTCACAGAGGGAGGTTTGTCTAGACATTTGAAATGAAAAGCACCCTTGGGAAAGACTTTTTTCTTTCCTTTTTGGTTCTGGGAATTAAAACCAGGGCCTTGCACATGCTAAGCAAGTGGTCTACCACTAAACTATATCTTGAGCTCTAGAAAAGCTTTTTTTTTTTTTTCCGGTGGAACTGGGGATTGAACTCAGGGCATTCTACCTCCGAGCTATACCTCCCAGTCTTTTTTAGTTTTTGTTTTGAAATGGGATCTCTCTTAGTTGCTAAGAGTCTCACTAAGTTGCTGATGCTGGTCTTGAACCTGTGATCTTCCTATCCCAGCCTCCCAAGTACTGGGAAAGATTCTTAAACCAATTTCTCATTTCATCAGAGCTTTACACTCAGCAGAGCATACAGAGCAAGTGTGTGTGTGTGTGTGTGTGTGTGTGTGTGTGTGTGTGTGTGTGTATGTATGATTCTATATTATTTCTGTCTCTCTTCATGCTTCTTTCAATTTCTGGTCCTTTTCCATTTTTCTTTGTAAGTTGTTATTAAAGTATGCATGTGTGTGTGTTCACTCATGCTCACTGGACAGGTAGTGTTTTGTTTCAAGTCTTGGTGATGCTGAATTTTTGTGCTGTTCCATTATGCAATTGATTTAAATTATCTAGTGCTCAATGAACTTTCTGTCAAAGGTCTTATCTTTAAGATAGTATTTTTCCTCCCACCAATATTTGCATCTCTCTTAGGTTCCCTTTTAAAGAAAACTGTTTTCCAGACCTAAAAGGTTGGTAGAGAGTGATTTTAATTTTTCTGACTAATACAGGAATGATCTTGGCATGAATAAGCAAAGGTGAAAACTAATCAACAAATAGAAGCCTAGGCATTGATTGAACCCCTTGCCTTTGAAGAGCAGACTCTAAGAAGTGCTTCTGTGAAGGACACAGAGCCACTTGCACTGCGGCAACGAGGTGAGTCGTCGCCTCAGACAGCCTGGGCTCTGCGATGGTGGCTAGGCTCTGACCCTGCCTGGCCTCAGTCCCTTTTGTTTGTGAAACTAAGATGTTCCATTAGATAGTTTCTGTGATATCCTTTAGTTCTGAGATTCCATCAGTCTCTGATTTCAATCCATCTTTTGGAGCCAGTGAGTTTTAGATCATAAGAATCAAGATGGACTCTTAAGTCTCTGCAAATACACTGAATTCATTCTTTATACAAATGCTTACTGCGGTATGCCAGGACAGTATAAAAGAATAAGAGACTGGCATCAACCTTTCCTGAGATTTCTCAAAGTTGTGGGACATTTACATGGAACCTCAAATTAATTTGGTAAAATATTTTACCTGTATAGTGTTTTCTTTTAAATCTTTAGGATTTTCAGAAAGCAATTTCAAACATGTTTTGGTAAATAAAGATGTCTAGTGGAAAGAGAAATCTGTGAGTGATATTTATGAGAAGAGAAATGTAGGAAAAGGCTAAATTCAGTGACATCTGTCATTATTGATCTTTCATTGTTGTATGAATTTGAAATTCTGTGGTTGTACATGAATATTAGAAAAGCGATGATTGTAGTCAGGTGCAGTGGCACACACCTATAATCCCAGTACTTGGGAGGCTGAGGCAGGAGAATTGCAGGTTTGAGATCAGCCTCAGTAACTTAGTGAAGCCCTCAGCAATTTAGAGAGACCCTGCTTTAAAATAAAAAGTAAAAAGGACTGGAGGTGTAGCATGGAAGTAGAAAATCCCTGGGTTCAATTCCTAGTATCATTAAAAAAGGAACTGCTATGATTGTAAAATGAGAGGATATGTGTGTATATAAATAAATATCTCTGGTGTGGTTTTATTAAAGGAGAAGCTTTTCTAATTGATAACATTTTTGTAATTTGAGTAACGATGATCCATAGGGCACACCTTTACTGGATGATAAGGGAAAGAGAACATTAAAGTCCACTGGAGAACATTAAAATCCACTGGCCTTGGGTGGACTTTGATGTTCTCTTGTCTCTCTCTTGCCTCTAGGAATGTGATATAAACTTCTTTCTTTATAAAGTTCTCAGCCTCAGGCATTTTGTTATAGTAACACAAAGCAAAGATCAATGCCAAGTAATTAGTAATCATCAAAGTGCCTACAGAAATTGTTTCCTAGTTACATATGCATTTAGAATGCAGATTGCTGTTGGATTTCTGAATGACACAAATCTGTGTCCTAGATCTGGTGTTCCCTGACTCTATGTCTGAGTCTCCGTCTACATAGTGCTGGTAAGCCCCTAATTCCTGTCTTCAGAATCCTTGTGTCAGGACATCAGTGGGCATCCTGAGTGAGAGGAGTGAGGAGTGAGGATGTACAGCAGCTGGTGCCCTACATCCTATGCAAATAGGACCAGACACTTGGCTAGTTGCTTGGCAGAAACAGGATTGAGTGTGGTAGTTTTTGCTGAGCTAAATGCTAAACCTGTCCTTGAGAACTACTTTATAATTTATGAGGAGCATCACAGCTTTTCTGTCCTACTTTTCTCCTGAAATGCATTTTCTTTGATTCATTGACTATTTAGGTCTCTGTTGATGGGCCACAATAGAAGATAATTATTCTTGATAATT
Organism: Graphiurus murinus; assembly: GCA_004027655.1. Lineage (NCBI taxonomy): Eukaryota > Metazoa > Chordata > Mammalia > Rodentia > Gliridae > Graphiurus > Graphiurus murinus. The sequence goes on along the minus strand of PVLC010001555.1, from coordinate 109,697 downwards.
TCTCTCTTTTCTTGTCTCTCTCGTTGGTACTTGGTTTTGAACCTAGAGACATTCTATCTCCAAGCTACACCCCCAGTCCTATTTCATTTTTTTATTTGAAACACTCCTATTTTATTTTTTAAATTGAAACATGGTCTCACTAAGTTGAGGAGGCTGGCCTCAAACCTGAGACTCTCCTGTCTCCACCTTCCAATTATTGTTATTACAGGTGTGTGCCACTGCTTCCAGCTCTTTTCTAGACTTTTAACCTTGTATCTCACTAGACTTGCCAGCTGTAGTCACAGATCAGAAAATGATGCTTCCCTGGTCCTTTACTCTGAGATGTCCAGTGCTGGTGGAAGATTTTAAAAATTCCCTCCATATTGGGAATGTGTAAACTTCAGTTTATACTAAACTTCTACCAACTTTCTTCCTACCTAGTATTTTTCATTATTCATAAATTACTTATTAAACATGCTCTATATCAGATTTTTTGTAGTGCCTTGTGCTTACCTCTTTTACTGCTTATATTATATTATATTATATTATATTATATTATATTATATTATAATTTCTCACTATATTTATCTATTGAGGGGAAGAGCAATACTGGACTTACCACTATGTTATGATACTTGGAAATTTCATGACATACTAAAACTTCCAACTCTTTCTCACCATGTGGTTTTCAGCTAACTCCTGCCTGTGTAGAAACCAGGGTTCAGAGTTCTCTAAAGAAATAGAATCCAGGGACACTCTGTACCTGACTAGCCATCTATGTATTTATCATCTATGTATGTGTATATCTATCATCTGTCTAACCACCCTATTTATTTTTCTATCATCTATCTATATCTATTTATCCATCCTATGTTTTCTTCTTTTTTTTTTTTTTTTTTGTGGTACTGGGGATTGAATCCAGGGGCATTCTACCTCTGAGCTACATCTCCAGTCCTATTTTTTAGTCTTTATTTTGAAACAGGGTCTCACTAAGTAGCTGAGGCTGGCCGTGAACCTGCAATCTTCCTGTCTCAGTCTCCCAAGTACTGGGATTACAAGCATTACGGCCTATCTATTTTTATCTATCTATCTATCTATCTATCTATCTATCTATCTATCTATCTACCTACCTAGCTAGCATCTATATCTACTTATCCATCCTATCTCTCCATTTATCCATCATCCTATTTATCCCATCATCTACCCATTCTATCATCTATTTTCTGTCATCTGTCCACTTTATCATTTATTCTATCATCTACCTACCTACCTAGCATCTATGTCTATTTGTCTATCATCTCTCTATCCTTTTAGTTCATCCTATCTGTATATCTATTATCTATCCATTCTATCAATCCATCATTTATCAATCTATCTACCTACATAGCTCACACACACACACACACACATATCTCGATCTTCTGTCCATCCTATCACATATTATCATTCTATCATCTATTTATGTACCTACCTAGCATTTATATCTATTTATCACTCTACTTATCTATCCTCTATCATTGGGAGACAGAGAGAAATATAAAGATAGAGATAGAAGGTGGGGAGAGATATTTCTCTTAAGGAACTGGTTTACAGGTCCCAGGGCCTGGCAGTACAGAGGGCTGGTGACAGGCAGAAAGCACAGGTAAGGGAGCCGGGCGTGGTGGCGCACGCTTGTAATCCCAGCATTCGGGAGGCTGAGACCGGAGGATCCGGGTTCGCGGCCAGCCTCAGCTACCTAGTGAGGCACTCCACAACTTAGTGAGACTCGGTTTCAAAATAAAGAATAAAAAATAGGGCTTGGGGGTATAGCTCGGAGGTAGAATGCCCCTGAGTTCAATCCCCAGTACCGCAAAAAAAAAAAAGAAAGCACAGGTAAGGGCTGGTGCCACAGTCTTGAGTCTCCAGTCTGCAAGTCATGGTTTCTGTTTTGCACTGACAAGGCAGAATTCCCCCTTCTTCAGGAATCGTCAGTCTTTTAACACCTTCAACTTATTGGATGAGGCCCACCCAAATTATGGAGGACATCTGCTTTACTCAAAGTCTACTGCTAGTAAACATTAATCACATCTAAAAATATCTTTACAGTGAGAGCTAGACTAGTGTTTGACCATGCAAGTAGACACCTTGGCCTAGCCAAATTGACACATAAAATTAACCATCACATTCTGTGCATGGGCTTGCTTGTTATATATTTGTTTGTTATTTTTGGTACTGAGCTATACCCACAGCTCGATTTTATTTTGAAACAGTTTTACTAAGTTGCTGAGGCTGGCTGCAAACCTAGGATCTTCCTGTCTCAGCCTCCCAAGTGCTGGGATTACAGGTGTGAACCACTATGCCTGGCTGGGCTTGCTCTTAATGGCATCACCGACTGCAAAACCTGGACAACAGCTTGAGGTCTTCTCCTCCCTGTCTCTGGAGTCGGCCTTCTGAGGACTGGGTCTGCATTCTGCCATTGCTGTCTGACCTTAGAGGATTTATGAATCTTTTGGAGATTTGATTTTCTTGTAGATAAGTTGGGAATAAGAGCAGCATGCTGTATCTCAGACCTGAAATGGAGAGATGTATACAAATTCCTGAACCTGAGAGCCTGATCCCCTTTCTTGGCCACTACAACTTCCTGTGGTGCGGGCCTCACTGTCTCCATTTCTCGGATCAGTACTGAGAGGTTCTGAGTCGTGGAGATAACAAATGCCAGAGTTAAAAGTTGACTCGTGATCTTTCTGAAATCCCTGAATTCTGAAAGGGAAATACAAAGCCAGATGCATTTCCCTTTCGCTACACCAGGTGGTGGGTCCTCCAGAGCGATGGAGAAGATACATAGGGTGTACTCAGGATGGACGAGCACATCTGTTCTCGTGCACACGCCATCCTTGTGTGAGCCCAGTGCACTTGTAGCTCATGTCCCTGGGTCAAAAATGAGCTGCATGGTGGCACGTATCTGTAATTCCAGTACTCGGGAGATTGAGACAGGACGATAGCAGGTTCAAAGCCAGTCTCAGTAGCTTAGCAAGGCCTTCTGCAACTTACCCAGACTGTTTCAAAATAAAAAATAAAAAGGGCTGAGGGAGTAGCTCGAAGATAGAATGCCCCTGGGTCCAATCCCCAGTAGAACACACACACACACACACACACACACACAGCTGTATGGCATAATCAATTGCTGCTAAGTAGACAGAAAAGACAAAAACATGCCATATCTAGAAAGTTCCTTTTATTAACATTCAAAACAGATGGGCTTCTTGAACACTAGCATTTTTGTTGCTATAAAATAAAGTTTTATTTCTACTTTGTGAGTCTTGATCATCTCACGAAGAGCTCCTGGATCCTGTTTGTTTCATTTTAGGAAAAGTTAAGTTAGGAGGGCGATCCAGTGTCTAGTTGAAATTTTTTATTTATTTATTTATGCGGTACTGGAGATTGAACCTGGAGCCTTGCACACGCTAGGCAAACTACCACTGAGCTCCTGGTCCTAGTTCTAGATTTTTTTTTTTTTAATTTTTAATTTTTGGTTCCGGGGAACGAACCCAGGGGTGTTCTACCTCCAAGCTACATCCCCAGACCTTTTTATTTTTTATTTTGAAACAGGGTCTTGCTAAGTTACTGAAGGTCTTTTCAAGTTGCTGAGGCTGACCTCGAACCTCCTTGATTCTTCTGTCTCAGCCTCCCAAGTATTGGGATATAGGCATATGTCACCACGCCCAGACAATTCTAGATTTTTTAATCCAACAAAGATGGAAATGAATCATGCCTTTCCTTGAAGACTCAGCTTTGTCCTTGTGGGAAGTCCTTAGATCCAGAACTCCCAAATCATCTCTGTGAATCTATTACTGCACTTTGACTTGGATTCCAGGCTTCACTCTAGGACTCTCTCTTCTCCACAGTGATGTGACCTTCCTGCAGCTTGGGGTTGGGACCTTGCTCACCTGTGTAGCTGCCATACATACGCAGGCCTGCAGCACACACCCAAAGGATACTGATGGACTGTAAGAAGGAAAAGGCAAGGTGAGAAAGATGGAAGGAAGGAAGGAAGGAAGGAGGGAGGGAAGGGGGGAGGAAGGGAGGGAGGGAGGGAAGGAGGGAAGGAGGGAAGGAAGAAAGGAAGGAAGGAAAACACAGAGGCAGAAAAAGAAAAACCAACCACTTACCCAGGTCCCAGTCGCTCTTGCCGAGTTTTACTGTATTTCTTATCTGGCTGCACCCAGCAAACCGTGACATGCAATCGATACATCATATTCTTGCTGAAGGACCACTTCTCTTTCCAGTAAGCTATGAACATGGCATGTTAAGTAGAGAGTATTTTGACTTTGTTTTTAATTATAGCGTCTCTCCAGCCCACGGAGTGAGTTTGCGCCTATCGAGCCCGAGGAAGTTGGAACTTGACAGTTTGCCAGCAGACAACTTAGCTTTCTAAATAAAAGCTGAGGCCCCAAGATACCACTCCCCTTGAGTCTGTTCACAATGTGGAGGAGGGAAGACTCTGTGCTATTTGCATATGTATGATGTGAACATGAGCTGTGTGGCACAATCCACTGACCACTGCTTCTTAGTAAAGGTCCCTTTGAGCCAAGGACCCATCTTCCTGCCTATCTTTCTAAACTGAAGGCACGAGTTTTTAGCAGAGCTAGCCCTCGTGGCACGCACACCCTGCTCATCGCTTTACTTCATTTAACCCTTAATGTGGCCCTATGACAGAAGCGGTGTTGCTATCTCCACTCTGGCCTGGAGGAGTCTGAAAGCAAGAGCACTTCACTAGCTCACCCAGGAGACTCACTTCATGATGGAAATTCAGAACTAGGATCCTTTTGGTCTGGCCCCAAAGAGCATGTTCTTAACCACCCAGCTATACTCTCTCCTTTATTTTTATTTTAATATATATATATATTTGTGGTACTAGGAATTGAACCCAGGGGTATTCTACCTCTGAGCTACACCTCCAGCCCTACTTTATTTTTTATTTTGCAGTAGTGCTTTTCAAAGTTGCTCAGGGTCTTACTAAATTGCAGAGGCTGGCCTCCAACTTGTGATCCTCCTGTCTCTGCCTCCCAAGTACTGGGATTACAGGGGTGTGCCACCACACCCTGCTCCCAGCCCTTTTTATTTTGAAACAAGATCTTGCTCAGTTACTGAAGGTCTTGCTAACCTGCTGAGGGTGGCCTCAAACCTGTGATCCTCCTGTCTAAGCCTTCCAACTACTTGGATTACAGTTAGGTGCCACTGCACCTGGTTCATTCCCTTTTTCTTTATGACAAGAAAGTATTTAAAATAAGAACACTTGAACTTTCTGAGAGGCAGTGTCTTAGCTGGCTTTCTGTTGCTATCACAAAGTACCCCAGGCTGGGTAGTTTACGAGGAAAAGGAACTCAGTTTTGCATGAGTTCTGAGCATGGTGCTAGCTTCTGCTTGGCTTGGGCCAGGGCTGTGGTGGGTGGCATCGCAGTGATGGGAATATGCACAGGAGGATCACGTGGTGCCACAGGGAGCCAGAGAGACTAGGGACCAGCTCGCTCCTCCATGCTAGCTCACATTTGTGAGACTCACTCTGTGACATCAACCTTCATCTCGTCTGAAGGCAGCGTCCCCGATGACCTAATCACCTTGCACTAGGTCCTGCCCCATGGGGCCCATCGCACCTTGACAACACCATCTGTGTGTTGGGGGGGGGGTTCTCTTAAACATATCCAACCATAGCAGGCAGAAGAACATTGCAAAAGTTATCTTCTTCATATATTTAGAGTACTGTAGGCATTAGATAATGGAGGAGAGCCAGGCATGGGGGGCATACCCCTGTAATCTCAGTACTTGAGAGGCTGAGACAGAAGGATTGCAGCCTCAGCAGTGTATGAGAGCCTTAACAATTTACAAACAAAAAATAAAAAGTGCTGGTATCTTGGAGGCAGAATGCCCCATGTTCAGTTCTCGGTAACACACATACACACACACACACAGACACACATACACACACACACACACACACACACACACAGCATGAGAATTTTCATTTTGAGACTTTTATAATTACTTTTCCTAGTGTGTTGCAATTATACAACACAGTGAGGTTCAATGTGATACAAACACACATGCACACAGCACTTGGTGTGTTTCCCTCCGCAGCCCACCCTGCTCCCCTCCTCCCTCTCTGTGTGTTAGTGAGGTTGATAATAATACCTTCCTGTATTGCCATAGTATTATGTGAATCATCTACTGGTCTCTCTCCTCATTTAACTGAAATCTCTTTGGTTTCCTATTTTCTTGCTAGCTTCCACATAGGAGAGAAAACATATAACCCTTGGCTTTCTGGGACTGGTTGATCTCATTTGGCATAATGTTCTCTAGTTCCATCCATTTTCCTGCACCTGACATAATTTTGTTCTTTATGACTGAGTAGAATTCCACTGTATGAATAGACCACATTTTCTTAATCCTTTCATCTGTACTTTTTGCAGTGATTTGATGAACTTGTCAAAGCTTGTAGAAACTGAGCACAGACTTGGTAGACTCGCTGAGACCTGCATCAGGTCTGCTGTGGTGAAGTCGTGCACCTGAGTGACGGCTTCTGCTTGTGGCTGCAGCTGGTGCTATTCTGGCTGAGACTCTGCTCTCGGGAAGGGGCCTCTGATGACTGTTCCTGCAGTCTGCACGTGTCCTGACAGTCGCTGGACCAAACTTCAGGTAACTTCTCTTAACCCTCTGCTAAGAGCCTCTACCACACACCTTGGAATCACAGTATCTGGAGAACTTGTCTACTATTTTCCTTTCCTGAAATTTAGTAAAGACATTTAAAAAATATATCAGAAAATTTTGTCCTTAGGAATCTCAGACATATCTTAGTGGGTGTATGTAATTCAGTTGCATCAGAGTTGAGTTCATTCTATTATCACAATGCCTACATTCTTGTTCAAGATATGAAACTCATGGGCCACAGCAGGAACACTTGGTCATCTCTTCTGACCAGAGGACAGAGAAAAATCTTGCTTGTGTTGACTCGAAAGAGAAGAAGCAGCAGATTTTGCTTCACTGAGAAGACTTTTCTGCTCAGTAGCATTGTCCAACACTGCAATGAGACACGGGAGAAATACGACTATCGTGTATTATTGGTGAAACTGTTTCAGTAACTATTTCTGTTTCAGTCCACATTCTAACCATTGTGATCCCAACACCTGAGGCTCACTGCTTAGAAGGAGGAAGGAAGGTTCTCTGGGACCCATGGAGTGAGAGGTTGTTCAGTTTATACTAAGGTGACAGGGGCAGGGATAGGAGTAGGGGCAGGAGGGCGCTTGGTGGGCAGAGGGACTTGGCTTTTACATCATGGCAGCTAGAGAGACAGAGAGGGAGAGGAGAGGAGAGGAGAGAAGAAAGAGGAGAGAGGAGAGAGTGAGGGACTATATATCTTCCCCAAGGCCATGCCCAGGCCCCGCCTCCAGCCACACCCCACTACCAGAGGCCACGCCCTCGGTACCCTCCCCAGCACCAAGTCCCATCTCCAACAAGCCTGTATCCAGGTTATGAGATCTGGGAGCCATTTTACATCCAAACTTTAACTATCATAGGCAATAAAATGCTGCAGGAGGAGTAGGAGGCTCATATAAGCAGAGGTCCCTAAGTTCAGGGGTTCACAGTCTGGTTGAGAAGACATATGCATAAACTGAAAACTAACACTCAAAAACCGTGTGTTTGAATATTTTGCAAATTATTGGGCAGGTGGATAGGCAGGACTTGAGTTAGACAGCCAGGTTTCTGCTAAATGATGGTATGTAACATCCAACCAAGCATCTCTTTGGTTGAGAGCAGCAAACATCTGATGCCCTGGGTTGGGCCCATGGCCAGTTATGTCAGAGGACAAGGCCACTCTCTAGGCTCCAGCTGTCATTCCAGGACACAGGCTGGGGGAGCAGCCCTCACCGAGCAGAGGCGGGTTCCCACAGTGGGACCAGGTGCCCAATGAAATGAGCAATGGGAGGTGATGCAACTCAAGGCTTTGACTGGGAACCAGCACAGCAACCTTGCTGCCCCTTTTGCATTGACCAAAGAAGCCACGTGGCCAAGCTCAGCCTGGGTGGGGCAGGAAAGCCCATTTTTCCTGCAGTGAACCACAGTGAGGCTGGGAAGGAAGGAAAGATTGTGAAGAAACAGTGCGGTCTACCACAGGTCACATTCAGATATGATTATTGACTGTTCAGCATTTGGTTGGAGTGCAGATGTCTTGAAGGGACCGATCACCAGGCTGGTTGTGGACGTAATGACATGTGATGGATACAGGTGATTTTTCATAGGATGGCCTCAGTCAAAATCCATGTCATGGAAAATTCACAGCCACTGGGAAATGACAACAGGCTTCCTGGAGAGGAGATGGAAGGCTGAGCAGGACAGTCCCTGTTCTTCAGGTGCTCATACTCTGGGAGGGAGACAAATGGTAGGTGTTATCAGGTGAGAACTGGGTCCCCACCTCTCACCAGTCAGCACGTTGGAGGCAGATTGCTACCCGTATGGCTCCAAAAGCCTGTGGTGAGTTGAAAAATCAGGAGCACTGTTCTGGCCTACATTCTTACAATGATCATCTAAAAGACTGACCATGGAACTTAGAGGAAAGAAGATTTTTCTTGCAGTTTTGGGTTCAGTCCATGTGAGGCCAAGGACCTCAGATCTCAGGGCACGGCAGTGGGAGGCAGAAGGAGGGAGAGCACATGGGCTGTGCTCCTCACATCATGGAGGCCGGAAGCGAGACAGCGAGCAGGGGGAGGCCGCACACCCAGGAATCCAACCCTTCAGCCATGACCCAAATAAATCAATTACAACGGATTTATCCATTGCTGGGATTACAACCCTCAAGACTGAATTATATCAATTCCAAACACCAATTTGTGAGCTCTTCAAGGGGCCATTCTATATCTAATCATCACAAGCACACTGTAGTTTCCAGAGGCTCATGTCCTCACTGTGGTGGACTTCAGGATAAAGCCCCTAGGAGAGATTAGGGAAGAGCTGGCATTGTGGAAGATGAATTAGCCAGCTTCACATTACTACAACAAAATGCCTGAAGGGTGGAATTAACTTAAAAGTCATCCACAGCATTTTGGAAGAAAAAAAAAATGAGGTCTCATGAGATTCAAGTCGCCTTGTTTTTTGAAGCCAAAGATATGAGCAGCATAACATCCCTCCACTCCTGCACACACAATATTGTCCACACTTCCAAAGCCACATTTCTTGGTTGGCTGATTTTTAGAGTGGTTTCCGATCATCATGAGATAGAGAGGAGCTCCACCAGTATGATCTTCCCATGTTTTTGGAAGCGATGGACCACAAAGAAAGGGTGGTAGAAATTGTTATGTAAACCTTTTTTGAGAGGATCCTAGTTCTTCTTCATTGAGGCTGTCAAATGTGTGAAGGAAGCCCTTTTCAAGTATTTTGGACAAATTCAAAAAGATCAGGGACTCAGAAAGTTTAATTAACCACAGGGACTGTTTCTCGGCTGAGGGGCCCCTAAACTATTGATTCCTAATAAGGCAGCTTCTTCAGGGAATCATGGGATTCTGGAAAGGCTCAGAAATAAAATAAGAGGCCATTTTCACTAAAGCATCACATATTTTTCTGTCTGTCCCAGTGTTTGTCGACCCCAGAAATTCTGTCACCATCTTGGAAAAGACTAGCTTCCAGCTTTGGGTGCTCTTGATGCACAATGAATGTGGTTTGACTCCAGTCATGTAAACAGCCATGCAAGATAGAGGACGCTCCCCTCATTGGACCGTCCTCAATGTGCCTACCTGCCTCTTTCATGTGATTGACAGCGAACACTTTGCTGTGATAAAGAAGGCCATACTCTCTCCAGGGTAAAAATTTACCAGCCATATGTGAAATACATTGGACGTTCTCAGAGAGCCCGCCAATGTGTTCTGCAAGGGTCTTTGGATATTTGTGTCCTCAGTCCTTCATTTCAAAAAAGGAAAATGGGAGCTGGATGGCAGGAGAGATCCCACAGGGCATCTGCAGCAAGCACGGAGTTGGTGCCTGGCCTGGTCAATGATCAGTGAATCTGCTCAGTTTACAGAGCACTTGTACATTCCTGTCACTGTGCTGGGCCCAGGGATAGGGCAGGAGGCACTTGCAGAGAGCGCTCGGTTCCTCACAGAATTGCTGCACATATGCAGAACAGGGCTTCCCTCGCTTTGCCAAAGCAGATTTGCTCAATGGTGTGAACCAAGTTGGGGTAAATATGTATTTCTTCTTCAGGAACTAGCTCCCCAAAGAAGTCATTTGTGTTCTGGTATCTGGAGAAGTCAGAATTACTTGTGCAAAAACAAGGAGGAGGGTAAGAGCAAGGAAGATTTCTAGGCAGAAGAAACAGGATGTATGAAGGTCCTGAGATTGGGAAAAAATGGTAGAGATAAAAAGTGTCCAACATATTGGATCACCAGGATTAAAGAAGGATGAGCAGGTAGGCATGGTGCTGCACACCTGTAATCCCGGTATTTGGGAGGCTGAGACAGGAGGAGTGCAGGTTTGAGGCCAGCCTCAGCAACTTAGACCTGTTTCAAATAAAAATAAAAAGGTCTGGGGGTATAGTTCAGAGATAGAATGCCCCCTGGGTTCAATAACCAGTAACCCCCTCTCCCCACTCCCTCCAAATTAAAGAAGTGGTGAGCGGGTTAGGCTGGAGCTGGGAGGCATAGAGTTCTGTGAGCCTGCAGAGGACTCTGAAAGTGGGTCTGGCAGAAGGGCTTTTGCATGAGAAGGTAGTTGTATTGAAATGATCACATGGGAGTTAGTATGGACAGGACCAGAGTGTTCACAAGCACACAAGCTGCACCCCAAATGACCGTGTCCGTGAGAGCTGTCTCTGCCTTAGATGAACACAATGGCCATAGAGTAGGAAGCAGTGAACTGAACACAAAGGATGCTTGAGAAGCAGGATCCATGGGACGTGAGGACGAGGACTGGGTGACTTGCAGAGATATGTGTGCTCAGGGAGGAAGTGAGGAAATTCAAAGCCAAATGGGGTATGGGGGAAAGCACAGTAGACATTTCTCACTTCCCTCTTGTTTGGTATTGTGCTTAGCTGTTTATGTGAAACCATTTACAATTCTTGCAACTAGTGCATAGCTAGATACTTCTCAGAAGACTCTCTCCTAAGCTAAGTCAGTGTCGCCTTCTCTGTTCTACCACTGACCAGGAAGAAGCGAAGGGGTGAGGTGGTCAGTTCATGATCTGTATTTTTTTTTTATTTTTGGGGTACTGGGGATTGAACTCAGGGGCATTCTACCTCCGAGCTATACCCCCAGCCCTATTTTTTATTCCTTATTTTGAAACCGAGTCTCACTAAGTTGCAGAGGGCCTCACTAGGTAGCTGAGGCTGGCTGCGAACCCGGATCCTCCGGTCTCAGCCTCCCGAATGCTGAGATTACAAGCGTGCACCACCACGCCTGGCTTCATGATCTGTATTTTAAAATACATTTTTAGTCCTGCATGGTAGCAAATACCTGCAATCCTAGTACTTGGGAGATCAAGACAGGAAGATCACAGGTTTAAGGCCAGCCTCAGCAATTTAGTGAGACCTCTGGTAACTTAGCAAGACCTGCTTTCAGCATAAAAACTAAAATAGGGCTAGGAGGAGTGTAGCTCAGAGGCAGAATGCCTATGGGTTCAACCTGCAGTTTGTTCGACCTATCTGTCTATCTATCTATCTATCTATCTATCTATCTATCTATCTATCTACCTACTATCTGCATGCATTCTTTACACACACACACACACACACACACACACACACACACTTTTATTGGTACCCTGTAATTATACATCATAATGAGGTTCTGAGTGATAGAAACACACGTGCTTACAGTGCTTGTGATTCTCAAGTGCCCATCACACTGAGGTAAACTCAGGCTGGAGAGCAGAATCATTGCTTTCAGCAAGTGTGTCGCTTACTTGATCGGGAAGCAGAACCCAGAGACCCACAAACAGCTAAGGACACTTCAAATGCCATCCAGTGTTACTGAGAATGGGCTTTGCAGACCTGGTGCTGAGAGGAGGCTCAGATTCACCCTGAGAAGTGAGACAGCCAGGAGGGCTTTCTGGAGAAGTGGGATACGAGCTGGGTCTCTTCTTTTCTAAATAAACATTTCATTTCAGAATAGTTTCAGGTTTATTGAAAAGGTACAAGGAGTGTACGAGGAGTTCCCTTGTATGTGACAGAACTCCTCCAGTGTTAGCATTCTGCATTGCTCAGGTACATTGGTCACAATGAATGAACCAACACATTTATTTTAACCAAAGCCTGTACTTGATTGGGGCTTAATAAACTTAACCCCAATGCCCATTTTCTATTCTGGAATCTTGTTTGATCGCAAGATGTGAAGGCATAGCTACCAACCTCACTACCTGTGTGGGATGGGGAGGGAAACACACCAAGAGCTGTGTGCATGTGTGTTTGTATCACAGTGAACTTTACTATGATGTTTAATTGCAATGCATCAATAAATGGTGACAAATAAAATAACTTTTCAAAAAGGATCGCAGGCAGGTGTATTATGAGGTCTCTCTCCACCTGGGTTCCCCTGGCATATTTCTCACAATGAGACTGAAGCTGTGGGGTTAGGGGACAGAGATCACAGGGGTGAAATCTCCTCACGTAAAGGCCAGTCCTGTGGTGTCGCTGTTGCTGTTTCTCCACAGTTGCCCATTCTCCCCTTTCCACATCGTGCTCATTGGCAAGGGAAGAGCCTTTGGAGTAGGAAGCCTGGCGTTAGCACATTTCCTGACAATGGAAAAGGGGCTTCTGTGTGGGGAGACAAGCAAGCAGCGCAGAGGGTTTGTGCTCAGTGAGCAGAGAGCCGTCATCGTGGCTTTAGGTGAGCGCTTGTGGAAGGACCTCTTGGGAAGTTCGTGGCAGTACCCCTCCTGTCCCCGGCCACCTGCCTGCGGACCGCGCACTCTGCTCTCCCGCTGCCTGGGCTCCTGGTCCTGTCCTTATCCTCCCAGCTCTCTACCAGGCACTGCCAATGGGGAAATAAGAGGCCACATCATCTGTGGTATGGAGAGGCGTCCCCACACCCCACTGCCTCTTCCTGCAGCCCTGCCCACGGCATGTCCAGCTGCCCAGGTCCACCTCCCTCGAAGGTCCCTGCGCAGCCCTGGACTCCATTCTCATGCCCTTGCTGCCAGCCTCTGGGGAGAAGAACAGACCTCCCTCCACTCTCTGCACTTTGGGGAAACTCCAAAGGACCCCAAAGCCCAGAACTTCTCCATCTTGGATGCCTGAGCAAATTACCTAACATGCTTTTGTGGATGAGGACACCATCTCCTGGGACGGGGTGGGAGGTTCTGGTAAATGTCATTTCACACAAGCCCCTTTCACTCTCCAACCCCTGGGGGTGTTACAAAACTCCAAAGCGAGATTGGAGAGCTGAGCTAAGTGACCTGGAGGGCTGAGTCTCCACTAGCAGGAAGCCACTCTTATTTTTAAGGCATCTGTGGAAATGTGCTCCACGGTGGAAGGGTGCTGTTTTCCAACCTCGGGCTTGAGGGCAGCACTAATGCATATTTGTAAAGAGGCAGATAAATGGATAAAGATAATGAGGCATATAAACACAACGGAATACTATTCAGAGGTGAAAAACAGCAAAATCCTGTCATTTGTAATGACATGGATGGAACTGAAGGATGTTTGGTTAAGCAAAGTAAGCCAGAAACAAAAAGACAAGAACCACATGACCTCTCACGTGTGGAAATAAAAAGTGTTGATTTCATAGAAGTAAAGAGTGGAATAGTGATCGCTAGAGGCTGCAGAGAAGAAGCAGAGCAAGGAGAGAGGGGCATGGCTAAAGGTTCCCAGAATGCAATTAGGTCAGAAGAATGAGTTCTAGTATTTTACCAGGCAACTATAGTTTGCAACAGTTAATTATATACTTAATTTATTATTCTTATCATCATCATCATCATCATCATCATCATCATCATCATCATCATTATTTGTAGTACCAAGGATTGAACCCAGGGATATTCTACCACTTAGCTACACCTCAGCCCTTTTATTTATTTATTTATTTATTTATTTATTTATTTATTTATTTATTGTGGTACTGGGGATTGAACCCAGAGGCATTCTACCTCCGAGCTACACCCCCAGCCCTATTTTTTATTCTTTATTTTGAAACAGGGTCTCACTAAGTTGTGGAGGGCCTTACTAGGTAGCTGAGGCTGGCCGAGAACCTGGATCCTCCAGTCTCGGCCTCCCAAATGCTGGGTTTACAAGCATGTGCCACCATGCCTGGCTGTATTTATTTTTTGAAACAGGGTCTTGCTAAGTTGCTGAGGGCCTCACTAAGTTTCTGAGGTAGGCCTTGAACCTATGATCCTCTTGTTTCAGTGTCCCAAGTATTGGGATTGCAGGCATGTGCCACCATGCCTGGCTTATTATATATTTTCTATAAATAAATAAATAAATAAATAAATAAAACCTAGAAGAATAAAATTTGAAGTTTCCCAGTACAGAGAAATTTTAAGTGTTTAAGGAGATGCTAATTACCTTCATTTGTTTATTGTATATTGTATACTGATAGCAAATGACCACACTATACCTTATAAATATGCATAATAAATAATAATAAAAGTAAGCTGGGTGTGGTGGCTCATGCTTGTAATCCTAGTACTTGGAAGGCTGAGACCAGAGGATCTGATTTTGCTGCCAGCCTCAGCTACCTAGTGAGGTCCTCCGCAACTCAGTCAGACCCTGTTTCAAAATAAAGAATAAAAAATAGGGCTGGGGTCTGGCTCGGAAGTAGAATGTCCCTGGGTTCCATCCCCAGTACCTCAAAATAAATAAATAAACAAACAAACAAATAAATAAAGAGCTGAGCGTGGTGGCACACACTTGTCATCCCAGTACTTGGGAGGCTGAGATGGGAGGATCCAGGTTCAAGGCCAGCCTCAGCTACTTAGTGAGGCTCTCCGGAAACTTAGTGAGACCCTGTTTCAAAATAAAGAATAAAAAATAGGACTGGGGGTATGGCTCGGAGGTAGAATGCCCCTGGGTTCAATCCCCAGTACGGGGGGATGGGGAGGCAGAGTAAGCCTGGTATGGTGATAAATTCCTGTAATCCCAGTATTTGGGAGGCTGAGACAGGAGGATGGCAGCCTCAGTAACTAAGTAAAGTGAGACCCTCAGCAACTTAGCAAGACCCTGTTTCAAAGTAAAAAATAAGAAAGATCGGGGGGGATGTAGCTTGGAGGTAGACTGCCCCTGGGTTCAATCCCCAGTACAAAAAAAAGAAAAAAAAAGAAAAGAAAAAAGGAGATAAAAAACAAAAACAAAAACACAAAACCTCTCAGTTTTCAAGATCTTTATTATTATTATTATTATTATTATTATTATTATTATTATTGGTGCACTATAATTATACATCATAGTGACATTCAAAATGATACATTCATAAATGCACGTGACATCTGTCTGCACCTCACCCCTCACCCTGCTACCCTCTTTCCTTCTTGTGCCTGCTATCACACATACACCTACTTGTGCCCACCCATGGAAGCATGCTACACACACACACACACACACACACCCATGTGTGGACTCAATTTTAAGTGCTCTTGTAGCAACTCCTTTCCCTTCCCAAGTCAACCCGCCCTGCTGTGGGTCCCCGTGGGCCTGACCTGCCTACGCCGCTTGCCTAAAATACTTGTGAGTATATATACGGCACGGGACAGAACTAATTTCTGAAGCAAGCGTGGGGGCTCTGCAGGGCAGTGCGCCATTTCCTCTTGTCCCCAAAGCTGTTAAACTAAATTATAGGGCTGGGGTGCGGGAGGCCAGCTGCGCTTCAGCTGCAGGTCCCAGTTGTTGTGACAAAGTGAAAAGTGTGGGCACCAACAGGTCATTAACTGTGTGGCCCAAAATAGGCTGATGATTGGATGGCATCTCAGGCTGGAGCGGAGTGTGAACGGCTCAGCCAGGCCAAAGCTGCTTCCAGCTGGAACGGCACCGGCCCATCAGCCAAGAGAACCAGCGACTGTACCTAGTGGACTTCTTCAAGTTTGTCCTATTTTATGACATCGGGGCAAGTTTTATTTTTTGTGAACCTTTTTTAAAGATCGACAGGGGTTTGTGTCTGTGTTTGGTTTTGTTTTTAAAGTTTCCCCACAGTTTCCTGTTTGGCTGCCTCTCGGGCCCAGTTCAGCTTTCCTGTTGACTGTAATTACTGCGCACTGGTGAGGAGATTTGAAAAATTGAAGTTGACAGTCAAGGTGCACGACACTTGAATAAACCAGAGACAGAGTATCGCGCACGGACTTGGAGTCGCCCTGTGTTTTCTCTAGATTAACAAATTCAGACGGCTTTGGGTTTGCTTAGCGTTAATAACTGCCAGGGCAATCTCTGGAACTTGTAAACACTGCTCATAAATGTTGCTAAAGTGTGAGATTGAATAAACATTACCTCAATGCTTTGGGAAGAACTGGCCAGAATGGAACCAAATTGTGCTTTGAAATAAGACCTTTCCCGTTCGAGAGGAGAGAGAACAGGGTCTGGACACCAGAGGGTGTCTAGCAGTCTGAGTGACCCTGCACCGTGACAGTATCTTGAGTCCCTCTGTTTTCTTACTTATCATCTCTCCAATGTGGAGAAGGGTGTGCACCACTGACAGTCGGTGCAATTGCTCATTTGTTTTGGTGTTGGAGGAAGAGCTGAAAATTCGTTTTCATTGGTAGACAAGTCACATGAATGTGTGTCTTCCGACTTCGGAGGACCCACAGGCATTTTCCAGTTCAGCATCATTTCACAGACGGAGACTCTCAGGTCCACGAAGCTGTGTGCTGCTGGTTGGCCTCTGCACCAGTCCAAACACGAGTTTAACTTCTCCAGGATTCTGCAACTTGTGGATGTCAGCTCGCCACCACAACCTCCGTCTGCCCACATACAATGTAGCATCCATTCAGATCAGATATGGAGTGGCCCGGACGGGGGGAAGGCTTGGTGGGGGACATCTGCAGATGAAGATGCATGAAAACGTCATCAAGAGAGTGACTCCAAATGTAAACTTACATTGAAGCAGGTACTCAATCATACAGCCTAACTTTTCTTGTTCAGTAAAGAGAAGCTAACTTCATTGAGAGATGTAGGAAGTGCTCTTGACCAGGTGAAGTTTGTGACAAATTGAAATGGTCTTGACTGGCCTTGCCCTGGTGCTCACCGCAGGCCAGGGTCTCATGCAGTGTGGAGCACTTGAGATGAGCACTCTTGTCATCAGTGTTCTACTGTAGGCACACAGGGCTGGCAGTGTCACCAGGAGTTTAACCAAGAGATTCTTACAATCTAGCTTATTTGCTCTTATCTCTGAGTTCACTGCAGAGATTCCAGAACTTTCTAGATTCCTGCAGAAGCTCGATTGCCCAGTGCTGGTGATTTTTTGTTGTTTTGAAACCCTTTTTCTCTCTTTTGGTATTGGAGATTGAACACAGGGACATTCTGCCTTGAGCTACACCTCCAGCCCTTTATTTTTATTTTTATTTTTGTGGTACTGGGGATTGAACCCAGAGGCATTCTACCTTTGAGCTACACCCCCAGCCCGATTTTATTTCTTATTTGGAAACAGGGTCTCACTAGATTGATGAGAGTCTCACTACTTGCTGAGGCTGTCCTCGAACCTGTGATCCTCCTGTCTCAGCCTCCCAAGTACTGGTATTACAAGCGTGTACCACCATGTCCGGCTAGCCCTTTTTATTTTGAAACAAGATCTTGCTAGGTTGCTGAGGCTGGCTTCAATCCTGCGATCCTTCTGTCTCAGCCTCCCAGGTACTTGGATTATTGGCACAGTCCATCCAGGCAGCACTGTGACTTCTGCTGGACATCCTCACACTCCTGTGGGCCCTATGTGGCATGAGTCTGCCCTGCTGGATGAAAGCCACCTGCTTCAGAGCCAGGCAGCCACACCAGTGTTCCTGGCTGTGAGGCCAGCGGGGTTAACTCCCCTCATGCAGCTGAGTTTCTTTTTACTACTTCCATTGCATAGATAAATGAAAGTAAAATTTGTCCTGGAAGGGTTGAAGAGTAGAAATAAAGTAGATTAGGTAGTGGTTTGATGTCTGACACAGAGGTGGATTCCACAAGCCTCAGCTATTATTGTTCTGATTATTAGTGGATGTACTTCAGCACACCAAGTCTGATAGCTCACATCCTTCTGGAGAATAGAGACCATTTGTCTAACACTGTGTCCCTCCATCAGTCTTTATGTGCCTTTTAGACACTTGTTAAATGTCTCTAAAGTTAAAAAAATGAGTATTTATGTGTATGTATATATATAAAATGTGCACATGTATATATATATATATAAAACATATATATATTATATATAGTAGCACTAGAGTCAAATAAATATAATGTATATATTTGACACATGGTTTTATGTAATTCAAATTTCACCTGACATTTTTATTATTCCCGAATCCCAACCAGTTTAGCAATTCAAGGACTAATATTGCTATGGTTTTGTCATCTTTTATCAATAAGGGTGGCATGAGATTTCTTTTTTTTTTTTTGGTACTAGAGATTGAACCCAGGAGCATTCTACCTCTGAGCTACACCCCAGCTCTTTTTATTTTTTATTTTGAAACAGGATCTTGCTAAGTTGCTGAGGTTGGCCTTGAACCTGTGAGTCTCCAATCTCAGCCTCCCATGTACTGGGATTACAGGCATTCGCCATTATTCCCTGCTAGCATAAAACCTTTATACATTCAGGAAGAAAGCCAGGGCTGTGAATTCTGTGTCTGGACCCATTCCCATGGGCCCCAGCATGCAGGTTGAGTGAGAACAAGCCTATCATCATGCCTGTGTGCCTCGATGTAGGATATTTATTACCTACTCCCAACGACTTATTTGTTCCCATGTCACAAAATCTGTTTGTGAAAGGAGGTTCGCCGTGCTGACCTTGAGCAGAAGGAACAATCCTCATCTGTTCCTTGAGGGACGAGGCTTGCGCTTGACCCAGTGGCGTCCCCAGGGCAAGGAGCCCTGCCAGCCAGGTGGGGTGTCGACCAGGAAATGTCTCACACCTTCCCCCATCACGACAACTTTGGCACACACCTAATTTTTTTTTCTTGGTTATGCCTATTGTTCTGGTGAGACTTTTGCTGTAGGGGAGATTATGTGAACAGCCCTAGCACTAAAAATTTCTTGAAAGTAATCCAGGGCCAGCTACCATTTATATGTCAGTGAAGTAGATTTTGGGGGCTTCTCCCTGCTGAGTCTGTCACGCAGACAGATACCAGCCTGCCAGGACTTCATCTATGGCAGAGGCAGCACTAGGAAATCCCCAGAATGTGTCAACAATTCCTCTCTCTGCTGCTTTTCTTTGCATTTTAAAATGAGCGGGATCTTGGGTGGGCAGGAGATCTTACTGGGCGATCTTAGCAGTCCCTCTCTCAAAGTTCTGGATATCTTGATTCTTGTCCTTGGTGCCCTGAACTTAAAACATGTGAAAAAGAAAGCTTGAGATTGAAGTTGAAAGAAAAGACCAGAAATAGCATTTGGAAGCAATGAAACGTGGCCCTTGAGAGATGAGACGGGCAGTGTTGCACCCTCGATTTCAACGAGGCAATTTCAGTTGCATGGGCTATTAAAAGGAAAACAAAAACCATAATTGCCCTTAATTTCTATTCATTCTGCATGTGCAAATGCTGTTTAAAGGGAGATTTTGAGGGGGAGATCAAGAGGAGAATCAGCAAGCATCTCAGGACTGTACCAGATGTGATCTTTCTTTGAAGATTTGTTAAGAAGAGGGCTGGAAGCTGGGCATGGTGGCACTCGCTTGTAATCCCAGCATTTGGGAGGCTGAGACCAGAGGATCCGAGTTCGAGGCCTGCCTCAGCTACCTAGTGAGGCCCTCTGCAACTTAGTGAGACCCTGTTTCAATGTTTCAAAATAAAGAATAAAAATAGGACTGGGGTTTTAGCTCAAAGGTAGAATGCCCCTGGGTTCAATCCCCAATACTGCAAAAATAAAAAATAAAAATAAATTTAAAAAAATAAGAGGGCTGGATCGTGAGGGGTGCCCAGGTGAGTCTTGATGCTAAGCGATGTGCTCACAGAACGTGGTTTGGTTGCGCTGTCTTTGCTGCTCCCGTCAGCATCTGAGCCCCTTTTGTGTGGGTTCCATAGTTCTGCTGGGCCTTTGGCTTCAGAAGCTGAGCAAGATGCTCATGCCTACACATGTGCATCCACTTAACCTTCCTACAAACAAACAAACAAACAAACAGGTTGTGTACCTAGGGGATTACAGTTGGCAGTGGAAGCCAGAGAAAAGAGAATGGCCAATTTGATCTCTAGACCCAGGAAAAGCCATCCCTCAGTCTTTGATGATTCTCTTCCTAGGTTCATGAATAGAGGTCATTGCCTACTCGTGCCAATATTATTTCAGAAATGGGAGACAAGTTAATGCAATGATCTTGATTTTTAATCAAACCAGTTTAGTATTTTCCAGATAAGAAAAAATCAATAGTTAACCCCAGTCTGCACAGACTAGAATGTAAAATGTTCATGGTCTGATAGTTTCAGCTGTTATGATTCTGTTTAAGAACATTGGGCTGGGTGTGATGACACATGCCTGTAATAATAGTACTTGGGAGGATGAGATAGGAGGACAGCAGGTTCAAGGCTAGCCTCAGAAACTTAGCCAGACTCTATTACAAAATAAAAAATAAAACAGAATTGGGGTATAGCAAGCGTATGTGTGTGTGTATTTGGGCTAATGTTGATAAATTGAAAGTATTATTTCTGCCTCGCATAGTGTCTGACATTATAATTTGCAACGCCATTACCTTAGACAAAGTCTTATTTCTTTCCATATTTATAGAAAACTAGATTGAGTTACCATGCTGATGGGTGAGACCCTCGAGAACTTCTTCATCACTGCCATTTCTCCCTCCTCCTCTGCTTGGTGTTTTCCCCAAGTGAAGCGCCTTCATGATGATATCCCTTTCATCCACAGCTCCACTTACAGATGTGAAACTTTCTTCAATTATAGTCAGATTCCTTTCCTCCTAAATCCATTAAATCCATTGGCTCCCACCTCCCTTCATTTTACAGAGAACCAGACTGGACCCCAATGTTTGGCCTCGAAGTAACTGAGAAGTTTGAATGGATGACATTCCTGTTCGTCTTCCTCTCCTTGAAATCATGGGTAAAGAGGAGAAAGCACTTCTGATCTGACTGGTATGGGGGGAACAGTAGTTTCTCTTCATTTGATTCAAGATGAGAGAGTCCCGGGCCCGTTTGCATGGGTTCTTGTATTAAGCCTGGGTTAGCATCTTTCTTTTCCTGATGGCTAAGCACCAGGCAGATAACTTTGCTTCTAGATGCTACACTGACCTCCAGCTCCAAATCTTGCCACTGCATGTCTGTAAAGGATAGACCAGCATGAGCTGCAGAACATGGTGCTTCTTTGATCAGTTAAACTTTAAGTGTGTTTTTTCAAAAGCTGTTGAAAGCTGCTTTAAGATCAGTGACCTCATAACAAATGCTAAGCTGCTACTTCTCATTAGATTTCCTCTTAAAGGAGCAGATGTAACTCTTCAAAACCTCCCTTTCTTCAAGTTGTCCCACCAAACCAGGAGATTACCCCACTAGAAAAACCATAACTACTGTCTCCTTTAAAGTGAAAAATTATGCTCAGATCATTTTTCCATGAGAAATTACTTGGCACTATAGGCTGTGACTTAAACCACTGCAATGGGTCTTTTCCCAAAGGGGAGAAAGAACTTGGAGCCTTGAAAGTCCCATCAATAGTAGCCTTCTGCTCCCAGAGTCTTTTAGCTCAGGAATAATTTGCCTGGGTAGTTTCTGAAAAAAACAGGAATATTTGCAAAATACTTTGTGATAAACAACACAAACTTAGTTTTGCTACAAATAATCATTTAACTTAAATATGAGTTTTGGTAAAGCTTATGTAAGATAAAATAAACAATAAGAAAACATGGGCAAGCTGAGCGTGGTGGCACATGCCTATAATCCTAGTACTTGGGATGCTGAGACAAGAGGATCATGGATTTAAGGCCAGCCTTGGCAATTTATTGAGACTCTCTGCAACCTGGTGAGACCATTTTTTTTTTTTTTTTTAAAGAGCTGGGTGTATCTCAGAGGTAGAAATCTCCTGGATTCAATTTCCAATGCCAAAATCAAAGAAAACATAGGCAAATATAAAATATCTTTAGATTATAAAAGACTTTCCAAAACAAAAAGCAATGGGAAGAATTGCAAAGGATGAGAGTGGTAGATGTGCTTGCAGAAAACTTTAAAAATCCTTATGCATCTTTATGTATTAAAACCTTTGTGTGTGTGTGTGTGTGTGTGTGGTACTGGGGATTGAACTCAAGGGCATTCTACCTCCAAGCTATACCCCCAGCCCTATTTTTTATTCTTTATTTAGAAACAGAGTCTCACTAAGTTGTGGAGTGCCTCACTAGGTAGCTGAGGCTGGCCGTGAACCCGGATCCTCAGGTCTCAGCCTCCCAAATGCTGGGATTACAAGTGTGCACCACCACGCCTGGCTAAAACCTTATTGATACAATTAAAGCAAAAATTAAAAAGGTAAAGTATTTGCAACAAACCTGGTGGTGAGGAATTACTCTTTAGAATTCAAAGAATTTGTACAAATCAATACTTGAGGGAGGCAACATAAATAATAAAAGGGGAAGCATGTGTGATTAAATAAAAATAAAAAAATAATAAAAAAATAAAAAAATAAATAAATAAAAAATGCTCAACTCACTCAACTAATATCAAAGAATTAAAAGAAATACTAATTATTGGCAAGCATGTAGTAATTGCATGTTTTTTAAATCATTGGTAGAATTGGAAACTGATATGATCTATTAGAGAAATAGTTTGGCATATGCATTAGAAACTTTCTGAACTGTTTCATGCATGAAGTTCTTACTACAATGTTTTTATGCCTAGTAGAAAATTAGAAATAATCAAACGATCAAGAAAATTATTGTGGGCTACGGTATATATAATTATATAGTCACTAAATGATATTAATTGACAGGTTTTTTTTTGGTTTGTTTGTTTTGCTGTACTAGGGATTGAATCCAGGAGCATTCTACCATGAGCTACACCCCAACCCCTTTTTATTTTTTTATTTTGAAACAGGGTCTCCCAAAGTGAATGAGGGCCTTGCTAAGTTGCTGAGGCTGACCTCCAACCTGTGATCCTCCTGTCTCAGCCTCCCATGTACTGGGATTACAGGTATGTGCCACCGTGCCTGGATCTCATTGACAGTTTTAGCAATAAAGAGAGATGCTTAGGTTAATTATAAAAATAAGACAAAGTTGTTCATTCAGTATGCCCAAATATGTAAAGTTCTGCACACATTAAAAATCATATAGAGATACACCACAATTATTTATGGATTTTATTCTTTATACTTTTGGTGCTTTCACTACTGTGAAGTATTTAAAGTACTTAAAATACTTTAAAGTACTTAAAACGTTTTTAGTACTTTCCGATCAAAGTTTCCAAGCTATTTTTGCATGTCAGTGCAAACCTTTATGCTTGAGTCTTTGTCATCCCATTTTCTCCATGGAAATGTTAATGTATGTGCATGTGTATAAAATCAGTCTACATATTGTTAGTCACATGGTTTCTATGCTCTTCAGTTATATGCTATATATGAACATGTTAGTATATTAATGTTAATGCACTAATATTTATCAACTTCTATCATGCTTATAATATATGCCAACAAATAATATATATGTGTCTATAGCATACATATATGTACATACATGCATATGTATATAACATATATACATATATCCTATATAGTTTCAACATATGCTGATCCATCAATGCTTATGCATGTTAGTTTATGTGAAATAATGGATTTTTTCTACAAAGGGGCTAATTATATTTAACTTAATTTGTAGGTGCTCAAGGGATTCTACATTGTCCTTTCCTTTACAATAATGCACCATGAGTATGACTCCTTAAATTAATGTCTAACCCAAAGATTTCTGATCCCACTTGCGGGCTCTTATACTTGAGCAGCATGTGCCACCGCACATCTGTGTCCACGGAGCCTTTTGTGCAGTGCCCCGGCATCCTCTGTAATAGAGCATGACTATTATAAGGTGTTAGGAGTCTCTGTGAATGGACATTGTCATCTATAACGTCAAGGCTCAGCTTAGCGAAATATGTTGCCTTTAAAAAAATGTTGATCTCCCAGAAAGGACAAACACATGGGAAAATCAAAGGGCTCTTTCAGATTTGTAAACCTAATATCAAAGAATTTAGAAGTCTAACCCAGCCTTACAGGTGTCCTGTGCTTTGATCATTAATTACGATGTGGCTTCTATCCTCGGTGTCACCAAAGGGGGACTTGACAAAACAAAGTGCGTCAGGTACCTGACAAGTTCTTATAATGCCCTGAAAGACAGGTGTTCATTCCTGGGAAAGCTTTGAAGCTAAAAATAAAATAAAACAAAATTTAAATTAAAGGAGAGTCCCAGGCACGTAGTAATCATCTTAATACACACATTTCAGGGTCTTTTTCCCTGGCTGGTGATGGTGGGAGGGGAAGGTGGCTGTGTTAGAGACGCAAAGCCCCTGTCTGGGAGGAATGCAGGGAGCGGGGTCAGATAAGCTCAGTAAGCTGCTGGAGATCAGTCGTCAGAGAATGTGTCTCAACGGTGTCATTATCAGATTAATATTTGAGTTCCAATTTAAGCTGGAATTATTTGGATAACAAAAATCAAAAGAAAAGTTTTTACAAACAATTCTGCCTCGGAGCAAAAGAAACATAGCAGAGATGGGATTTTTGTGGCAATTTCACACCACGCCTCTCAAATTCCTGTAAGCTCCCGGAAGAATCACGGGCGCCCTCACCTTCATGTCCCTGCTCTGCGAGAAAAACAAAATTCTGCTCCTTTTCTGTGAGTTTCAGGGAGACTATGGACTTCATCATAAAGCAACCAGCAGAGTGCTGCAAATCACTGTGAAAATGTGATTTATAGGATAAGTCCCACCGCTTTGGAAATAAGAAGAGCTGCCTCCTTTGGCATAAAGCAACGTTGGGCTCACCATTTGCTCCTTTGTGTCTCGTCGGTTCATTTACTGGAGCCAAGGGCCTACTGGGAACTTATATGTGAATGTTTCTGAACTTTGAAGCAACTCTCAAAGTAGAAGAGTTGGCAGAACTGTCAACTAAGAGCAATGAGCAAATTAAAACATTCCAGCAGACATAGTGGTGCACGTCTGTAATCCCAGTACATAGGAGGCTGAGATGGGAGGATAACAGGTTTGAGGCTAGCCTCAGCAATTTAGCAAGACTCCATTTCAAAACAATGAATAAATAAAAGGGGTATACCTGGGGGGAAGCTCAGGAGTAGAATGCCCCTGTGTTCAATCCCCAGTATAAACAAACAAACAAACAAAAACCACGTTTTGTAAAATACATAGACTAGAAAACTGTATGTAGAGGATTAAAAGGAAAGCTGAGACCTATTCTGCATGCGTAATGTTAAGTATGTGCAATAAGGCTGCATGTTAAGATGAAGCCTAAGGACGCAGGCTTCCAGAGACAGCTGATGGAGTAGAGGGCTGGGGACTTTGCAGATCCAGAAAGCTCTCGGTGGTGATGTGCATTGTGACTAGAGGAAGGGTTAGGGTTGGGGTGTTTGGGGGGACCCTGTATCAGGGCTGGGGCTGGGCAAGTGTAAGCAGAGAGGGAAGGACCCAGCTGAAGGAAACAGTCATGGATTAATACGCTTAATAATTTGGGGGAGAAAATTACTTTGTTTCTGACAGAGGATGTACAGTGAGAGAACTTGTGTCTACAGATACGAGACGCAGCGGGGCTTTGTCCACACTTCAGAGAGGCCAGTGACAACAAAGGCTAGATGCAAGCTGACAAGGAAAGAGGCTCACAACAGGGCTATACAAGGTCTCTACTTTTTTTATTTTTTATTTTGAGACAGGGTCTCCCTAAATTGCCGATAGTCTCACTTAAGTTGGCTGGCCTTGAACCTGCAATCATCCTCCTCCCTAGTACCAGGAATACAGGTGTGCACACACATGCCAGGATCTATGCGGAGACATTTTAAAAGAAATTTGGTCTTTCCTGTACTTTTGAGTAAGTTATTTTAGGTGTGTGTGTGTGTGTGTGTGTGTGTGTGTGTGTGTGTGTCTCACTGGATTAAACCCAGGGGCATTCTACCTCCAAGCTATACCCCCAGCCCTGTTTTATTTAATTTTTTTATTTGGAAACAAGATCTCACTAGGTTGATGAGAGTCTCACTACTTGCTGAGACTGCCCTTGAACCTGAGATCCTCCTGTCTCACCCTCCCAAATACTAGGATTACAGGTGTGTGCCACCATGCCAGGGACTATGTGAAGACTTTTAAAAAGAAATGTTGTCTTTCCTGCTCTTTGCTCTCTGCCTTGAGGCCCCTTTCTTGCCAGGGGAACTTGGCTTTGTGGAGTCCCCAGGACCTGTGCACCTCAACCCCAGGCCCTCACCCTCTCCCCCACCTCCTGAGGCCACATTGTCCTCCCTTGACCCCCAGAGTCTACAGGTGTTACAGCTACATGAAGGCTTTATGATATTTGAAATTAAACATTTTCAATTAATAAGTAATGATTATATGTATCTATGAAGTACAGTGTGGTAATTAAACACAGGGTATATCGTGTGTACTGATCACATCAGGGCACCCAGCATTTCCATCTCCTCGAACATTAATTATTTCTTAGTGTTGGAGAACCATGAGGCTCATCTGCCTTGTTCTATTGAATGTTCCAGTGAAGGGTGAGGTCATTCCTGGGGACAGAGAATGAAGACCAAAGGCGTGTACTTATATTCCCAGAATGAAGAGTTTCCGTGAGTTTTTCCAAACATTGCTTTTTTTTGGAAAGTGTTGAGTCCCTAGATCAAGGACCCAGCAAAGCAGGACACCTGGAAAGTCGCTGTTAACAGACAAGGCTTCATGCAGAGCCACGGCTGCATTCCCAGTGCTCCTCCTCGCTTTACAAAAGTGCCGTGCTGAGTCATGTGATGGTTCCATTCCTAGTCTTTTGGAAAACTTCCATACTGTTCTCCAGAGTAGTTGTACTGATTTATATGAGATCAGCCAGTCTCAGAAACCCAAGTATTTTCTCTCCTCTGTGGAAGCTAGAGAGGAAATAGGAAACAAAAGGGACTTCAGATGAATGAGGAGAGAGACCAGCAGAACAGTGGAAGGGGACTGGGGAGGGAGGAGAGAAGGGGGAAAATGAGGCTTGAGGAAGGTTTCAGTTTTAAAGATGTTATGTCCGTGTATGAAGGTATCACTACCAATCTTGTTAAGGTACAGGGAGGGAGGCGGAATTCAGAAGGAAATACACTAAATGCTGTGTGCACGTATTTATGTATCACTTCGAATCTCACTATGATTTATAATTACAATGCATGAATAAAAATATATTAAAAGCTGGGGGTGGTAGTGCATGCCTGTAATTCCCTACTTGGGAGGCTGAGATAGAAGGATCACACATTGGAAGCCAGGTTCAGCAACTTAGCAGGACCTTGTTTCAAAATAAAAAATAAGATAAGGCTGGAGGTATAGCTTGGAGGTAGAAGGCCCTTGGGTTCAATGCCCAGTATCAATAAAATAATAAAATAAAATAAAGCCTGCATATTATAAAAAAATCACTCATTAAAGACAGCTAAGCCCACAATACCGATTATGGAGATAATGATGACATGTTTTGATACTATTTATTGACTGTATTCTGTGCATCAGACATTGTACTATGAATTGTGTGTTATTTACCTCACTTAGTTTTCCCAGCAAACCTATGAGATTTTATGGCCATTTCACTAATATGTAAATTAAGACTCAAAATTTGAGTCAGCTTACACAACTAGAAAAGTGTCAGACATTAGATCACATTTCTGTTTTCAGTCTGGCTTGTGGAAGAGTACACACCTTATTCTTAGGGAGTACACTTTCCTTATTCTTTCAATATTTACAAGAGGTGCAAGGTATTTGAAGTATCATCAGCCTTTAGTAGTACTTATTGAGTACATAAATGAAGTTTGAGGAATTTCTACCATACCTCTATAGCAAAACACAATGTCTTGCTTGCTCAGCCTGTGGTAGCCTTGGAGGTTGTCAAGAATTAAATATGGAAACTTAGTGTCCTCAGAGATTGAAATATATTGAAATGAGGTACAGGATGAGGTGAGTCATTCATCTTCCAGCATATTTTTTTCTGTTGGCTACTGAGTTGATTAAGTGGAAACCATTTGAGCACCATATTGACTGAGATGGTGGGGTGATACGGAAGATGTTACCATTGATAGAAGGTAGCTATATCACACTACCAAGAAGACATTTTTTCTGATTCACTTTCTCCCCTCTCCTTTACTCTAATTCAAGCATGAGCTTTAAAGATTGACCAATGTGAAGTTTAGGAATGTTTAAGAAGGTGGAACTATAATATTAGTTGTAAAAGAATCACTAATGAAATGTCAGAACTGAGTCATGATGTTCCATGGAGTCTACTGATAGTTCCAATTGGAAAAAGAGATCAACCCATGGCTGGTAGCTTTAGAATTCTGTGTTCTGGAAATAAACTTGTGTCTCAAAAGTTTGTAATTAAAAAATTCTGGGTTTTTTTTGTTTTGGTTTTTGTAGTACTGGGAATTGAACCCAGGAGCATTCTACCTCTGAGCTATTCTCCCAGCCTTATTTTGTTTTCATTTTGAAACAGGGTTTCACTAGGTTGCTGAGGACTTTGCTAAGTTGACAAAGCTGGTCTTAGACATTTAATACTCCCATCTCAGCCTCCCATGTACTGGGACTACAGGCATTAGAATTATAAAATCTTGATGCATAAAACGAATTATGAAGAATTAACCTCAGGAGGTCCTACAAGTGGAGGAGATGAGTTCCACAGAGGATTGGTCACCTACACAAAGGTATAAGACCCAAGACTCAAGACCTCATTAGTTTGCTACTCAGTGACTGTTATTATACATTAGCATTTTCTCTCTTTTTATATACTTTCATCCATGCATTATAATGCTATGTCATAGTGAAGTTCAAAGTGATATAGACACAAATGCATGGAGTGAGAGCACTTGGTGTGCTTCCTTTCAGTGCGCACCCTAGTACCCAGCCCTCCCTGTACACACTAGTGAGACTAGTAGTGGTAACTTCATATATGGACATAGTGCTATTTGAACTATTTCCTTCCTTAGTTCTCTTTTTTTCCTTCCCTATCTCCCTCCACAAATCCCTTTCTACTATTCTATAGTTTTTCTCCTCACTTATGTGAAGAAAACATCTGACCCTTGACTTTGTGAGAATGACTGATATCACTTAGCAGAATATTCTCTAATTCCATCAATTTTCCTGAAACTGACATAATTTTGTTCTTGATGGCTGAGTGAAACTCCATTATGTGTATAGACCACATTTTCTTTATCCATTCATCTGTTGACAGACACCTAGGTTGATTCCATAATTTGGCTATAAACATGCATATGCATGCCTCACTATAGTATTCTGGCTTTATCTTTTTACTTTTTAAAAACTCTATTTTTTTTTTAAAAAGGCAACCAAGTTCAATGGGAAATTTTCATCTGGCAGGTTTCGTCTCTCAACCAAGGGTGCTCCCAGACCAGCCTGATCCCCTGAGCTACAGAACGTATGGTCCTTCCCACAAACACTGAGTTCAGTGTTTTTTCAGTGACAACACGTAATGAATTTTTAAAATGCTTCAATGGCCTCTTTTTCTTATAGTTGATGAACTCCAGCAAGTATGTAGTTTACGCACATGGAAAGGTTTTACATCAGGCTGGCAGAACTTTTACTGAACACAGGAAAATATTGGAATACTTAGTTGCAGCCCTGTTTTCTCCAGGTATTATAAAATTTTCACGCACAGGCAGAACCTGTTGGCTTGCTTATTTCTTGTGGATGGGCCACAGTGTGTATTGAGCAAGTTAAAATGTGGTTCAGTTTTCTAACTAGGGAAAGTATGTACATTCGTCCAAGGTAAAGTAAGGGTACCATTCATTGGTTGATTTACAGGGTGGTTGAATGCAAAAAAAGAAAGAAAGAAACAATTGCAAACAGCTTGGGAAAATGTTTTTTATCCTTCCCAGAATATTTCTGAGTTTTATTGTTGTTAACATCTGAGCGGTTCAGTATAGTTCGTATGTTCTAACAAACAGCTTAAATTAAATACATTTTTTAAAACTCTCACTCCTAAGCATTGACTAAGTAAATTTTACTCAGTGCAGTACGAGTGAGAAGGCAACCTGGTTATGATCAAGTTGTCAGCATTTCATGCATTTAAAAACACACTCCACTCCAGGAAGCTTTCCCCTCCTTCTTCCCTCTGCTGCCCATCCTCAGGCCTCCCAATGAATTCTCTCTCAAAAGTGAGAAGCCTGGTGCATACGCTGTGCTTCCAGGTTTTGAAAGATGACATTCTATGAGGATTATCTTTCCAGTCTTATTTTCTTGGATGGTGCTTATTGGTTTGAACATCACTAGATTAAACATCAGAACACACTCTTAAAATTGATTTCATTTTAGGACTAAGAGCATCCCCACTGACATCCTTACCTTTTGAAGGCTTCCCAAATTCAAATTTGATTATTTTTTTCAAGTTTGGATTTAGGTTTTAAAAAATAACCTTGAAAATCTATTCAATCCCAAATAACTGACCAAGCTAATATTTTTGTGATATAACTGATTATTTTGTTTTAGGTGAATGGTCATAGAAAAAAAAAAGGAGGGTAGGGGGTACAGTGAGAGTTTGCTCTTGTATCGAATATTTTAATCCTGTGGGCCATTTTTTGTTTAAAAACATGAATACTTCTAAAGGATGCAAATATAACTCCTATAATAGATTATCTATTTTTACAGAATATTATGAATTGGAAGTACAGATCTTCTTTAAT
Organism: Graphiurus murinus; assembly: GCA_004027655.1. Lineage (NCBI taxonomy): Eukaryota > Metazoa > Chordata > Mammalia > Rodentia > Gliridae > Graphiurus > Graphiurus murinus. Next base: position 78,774 of record PVLC010001555.1, on the reverse strand, counting down.
CATTCATCTTTTTCAATGAATATTCATGAGATACTGTATGTTAGAAATGGTTTCAAAATAAAGAATAAAAACTAGGGCTGGGGGTATAGCTCAGAGGTAGAATGCCCCTGAGTTCAATCCCCAGTACCGCAAAAAAAAAAAAAAAAAAAAAAAAGAAAAGAAAAGAAAAAGAAAAAGAAATGGTGTTATGTTTGGGGAGGGAGGAAGCATGATCAGGACATGGGTCCCACTTTGGAAGAAACTCAGGAGAAATCAGCTCTGGTAATCAGTCAGCCAATACATATCAAACACGATCTCTGTTCTCCACTTCACTGGACTCTGGGATGTAGCAGGGAATGAAGCAGATGTGGTCTGTGCTCCAGTGAAGTTTGTGAAACATCATGAAACACAGGTGCTCTGAGCCCCAGGCCCTATATGTGGGCAAAGGGAAAACTACCTCTGGAATGATGGCTATTGTCAAGATGAACATCCAGGATGGGGCTTGGGGCTCCAGACACAGGGAACAGCTCACACCGGGGGGACCAGTGGGATTGAACACCCCATCCAGCAAACATGGTAAGCCAGGTATGCCTGGTGAAGTGAGACAGTGTGTCATCCTGTGACACCAGCACTGCCAGCTCACGCCCCCTAGAAGCACTGTGCAGCTGAGCTTCCTTTGGCAGGGTACCGAGTCTGAAAATGAACATTGCCAGCAGCTGCTAACAGGATGTCCTACTTTGCAGAACAACCAAGTCCCAGAGTAGACAGGCTTGGGGTGTCTCAGGCTAAACTCTTTAACCTCAAGAGATTCAGTAGAAGACCTCAAGCCTTTTTAATTGGTTTTAAAAACAGGTGCCTAAATCAAACCAGTGCAAATGGCACACCAGCCTCCAATTTCTGGCTCAAGGTCTCCCTGTCTTCAGACTTTTCAAGGTGGTCTGGATTTCAGTCAGAGGCTGGCCCCTCTTTGGTTCTTTTAGCAAACCAGGTGTCTTGAGATTGCTCAAGCTTTTATAGTAAGGGAGTTGGAAAGCGCCCAGATATGACGCACATCTCCTTTCAAGAGGTGGAAAAAGCAATAAACAAACGTGGCTATCAGTGTGGAAGAGGGCATGTGGGGGAAACCCACAGCCTGAACAACGCCCTAGAGCCTCAGAACTGGGGTCATTCTGGAATTCTCTCTGCATTGAGAAATAGGATCTCTAGCAGAGCCGAGTTTAGTAATTATTTGCATTGGACTAGTTGTTAGAAAGTTTGAGTTTATTTACAGAGGAAGATAACAATTCAGGGAAGAATCTGTGTAACTTAAGATTTTTTTTTTTTTTACAGACAAAAACAGCACCCCCAGATCTCAAATCATCTGCAGACGTCATCTTACTTTATTCTCCTCCTCTTCCCCAAAGAAAAAATAAATACAGCACATTCTTTGGATCTTTGGGATTGCATGCTAGGTATAATTAATACGTCTGTTGAATTTCCTGTGTGGGTGGCACTGTATAACATTTTAGAAAAAAAAGTTTCTTTCAACACTGAGTGTCAGCAGTCATGCAATTCAACTCTTCTGCGTGTCGTCAGCCTTTGCTCCGAGGGCTTGCTTTTCAGCTTTGGTAAAACTGTTCTACTTCTTGTTATGGTTGGATACAGAGTGTTCCCTAGAAGGGTTCAAGTTCTGGTGATGCAAAAATGCTCAGAGGAGAAATAATTGAATCATGAGGATTCTAATCTCACCAGTGGAGGCTATGGATGAATCCATGAATCCATGGGCAGGTGGGCGTGGCTGGAAGAGGCAACCATTGGGGTGTGGCCTGGGGAACTGCATATAAAAGTTTAAGGACACTCACTCTTCTCTCTGTATCTCTCTGCTTCCAACTGCCATGCCCTCAGCTCTGCAGATGTGACCCAGCCTGATATGGACTAAAGCCTCTGAAACCTCCAGGACTGTGAGCCCCCAATAAATCTTTCTTCCTCTGAGTTGCACTGTCAGGATTTAGATCATAACCGTGAGAATGTGGACTGAAACACTACTGGATAGATTCGGGGGTGACATTGTTCACAGGGAATTCACTTTCTCTAAACCACACATATTGGTGAGCCCTGAAATGTGTAAATGTCTATTTTATATCATCTTCTTTCCCCAAACTAGAACTCCACAAAGTAGACATGTATACATTTTCTCTTGAACTTTGTGCTTTCATTTGTTTTCTTTGATTCAAAACAGAATACTCTTCACACCTGTGGATGGCATTTATTTATTTATTTATTTATTTATTTATTTATTTATTTATTTATTGTACTGGGGATTGAACCCCAGGGCATTCTTTCTCTGAGCTACACTTCCAGCGCTATTATTATTATCATTATTATTATCATTATTTGAAACAGTGGTTTTGAACCTGGGATCCTCTTGTGTCATGCCTCCCAAGTACTGGGATTATAGATGTGCACCACCATGCCTGGCTGATAGCATGTTTATTATATTTACCTTTGCTTAGTATTTGGCTGCTTAGAAGTCATCAATACTCAGGGAGTGTGGGCTACAAGATAATGTGGTTGTCACAAATGAGATAAAATGTGATGATAAACCAATGAGTAGGGTAAAAATACAGTTCACCTGGACAGGTAAAACAACCTGAGGGTAAATGAAAAGAACATACATTAGAATCAGATCCACTAGGTGCTAAGCTCTGATTTACCACTTATTATCTGTTTGCCCTTGAGTGAGTCATTAAACGGTGCTAATTCCTAGCTTATTCAGTATAAATGGCTATTAGACATGCTATCAAGGTGATGAAATACATTGATAATGTGCATAAAGCATGTGCCCTGCGCCTGTCAGTGTAGGCTTGGGGCACTTAATACATGCCAGTTATTGTTATATAATCAGTCCTGTACATTCACAGACTTGTCAGATCCAACCAATCCTGTATGAACTGAAAATATTTGAAAAAGATGCATCTTTACTGAATGTATACAGACTTTTTCCTCATTACTGTTCCCTAAGCAATGTAGTATAGCAACTCTTTACATGGTGCACAGTATTCTTAGTAATCTAGAGGTGATTTAAAATCCGTGAATGATGTGCATAGTCTCTGTACAAACACTAGGCTGTTTTATTTAAGAGCTTGAGCTTCTGTAGGCTTTGGTGTACAAGAAGGATCCTGAAACAAGTCCACCACCAACACTAAGGTACGACTGTGCTTAATAGTAATGATAATATACATAACAGTACACAAATATCTTCATTACCAGAGCTAAGTAAACATGGTTCCAAAGTGCTGCCCTCAGGTTCAGGCTGAACTTGAAATTAAGCAAGAATTAAAGTTGGGGAGCTGCTGAAGTGGGAGCAAACAGAAGTAGGGCAGCAGATGAAACTCACAGGAGGATACGTTTTAGCCCCACTCACGGAAGGTCTTCCTCGTGGACAGAAGCGCTCTGGGGTAGCTGCCCATGGGCTCCTGCACTACAGTCAGGACATGTCCTAAGCAGAAACCAATTGCAGTCGGTTATCACCAGTGCCAAGGAGATTTCCCCTTGGGTAGAAATATGCATGGTAATCTTACTTTTATGATTTTAGTGGTGCATTGTAATTATGCATCATAGTGGGATTCAAAGTGATACATTCATAGGAGCACACAGCACTTGATGTGATTCCCTCTGCATCCCACCTGCTCCCCCCTCCCTCCCCGTACACTTTAGTGAGATTGGTAGTGATGCCTTCGTGGATGGAAGCAGTGCTCTTCAATCCTCCCTTTCCTCCACCCTACATCTTCTCTATCTGCTTCCACTATTCTACTGGTTTCTCTCCTCATTTTTCCAGTCTCTTTTGTTTCCTATTTTCTCTCTGGCTTCCACAGAGGACAGAAAACATGTGACCCTTGACTTGCTGAGACTGACTGAGCTCACCTAACAGAATATTCTCTAGTTCCCTCCATTTTCCTGCAAATGAAATAATTTTGTTCTTCTTTATGGTTGAGTAGAATTCCATTGTGTGTATTAACCACATCTTCTTTAGCCATTTATCTGTTGACAGTTGGTTCCATAATCTGGCCATTTTGAATTGTGCTGTTATAAACATGGGTATGCATGAATCACTATAGTATTTTAAGTTGAATTCTTTTGGAAAGATACTGAGGGGTGGTACAGCTGGGTCATGTGGTGGTTCCATTCTTAGTCTTTTGAAGAACTGCCATGCTGATCTACATCACAGTAGTTGTACTAATTTACAATTCTACCAAAGGCCTATAACGGTTCCTATTTCCCCACATCCTTGCCAGCATTTATTATTGTTTATATTCTTGATGATTACCATTCCAACTGTGAATTCACTTCCCTAATTAAAAATAATGTTTGAGGTGTTGTGTGATATTCATCAGCACTTCTGAAACTCCAATTGTGGAAGCCTTGACTCTGCTGTATCTTTAGTGACTCTTTGGGCCGGATCTCCTGATTGAAAACTGCCATGAGGCAGTGCTATATGTCTGAAGAGTCTGTTCAAAGGTGGACCTTCAAATTTCTTCTGATTGCAACTGGTTCAGAAACCAGAGAGGTGAGATGCCAGATTGGTCTTCAAAAACACAGGCCTAGCTGGGTGCAATGGCACATGCTTATAATCCCAGCACTTAGGAGGTTGAAACAGGAGGATTGCAGGTTCAAGGCCAGCCTCAGCAACTTAGCAAGACCATGGTTCAAAACAAACAAAAAACCAAACACATAAATAAAAGTGGCAAGTCAGGTGACATGGAGCCTCGGGAGAGACAGTCATGGGATGCTGCAGAAGCACAGGCACGAGAGCAACCTAAGTGCCCTACTAGGCCGGGACTGCTTCCCAACCTAGAAAGGTGATTCCAAATCTCTGTCTTTGGGAACTATGAAGACCAAATGAGATAATGACTACCACATCTTTTATAGATCTCTGAATCATAAGCAAAGGAAATCATGTTTCTTTCTTTTAGGGAGAGATCTAAAGAGATAAGTGAATGTTTTTCATTTTCATCAAATGGTTCAAACAGGGGCTTTAGATTTCCCCACCAATCCTTAGCTCTAGCACCCCAGTTGATCTCATAAATAATTGTCTCTTAGTCAGCTTTCCCATTGCTGTGGCCAAAATATCCCATGAGCATACCTTAGAGTGGGAAAGGTTTATTGGGGCGCATGGTTTCAGAGGTTTCAGTCCACAGAACTCTGAGGCATACATGGTGACGGAGAATGCAGGATGCTGCTCTCTCATCATGTAGAGAAAGGAGAGGGGCTGAGGAGCACAGATAGTCCCTGAGGTCACCCCCCAGTGACCTGCCTTCTCCAGCCATGCCCTACCTGTCTGAGTAACAACCTAATAAATCCATTAATCCACCAATGGATTTTTCCACTGATTAGAGTAGAACCCTCATGATTTAATTATTTCACCTCTGAGCATTTTTGCCAATACATGAGCATTCCCAGGGGACAGTAGTAGGCATCCAAACTATGATGCCTATCACAAGGGCCTAGCAGATCCATCTGATATCTACACTGATGTTCAATCAAATCCTTTAATATGAATTCTCATTAGACATATCAGTTTCATAAATTTCCCTACTATCTAAGAATTTCAAGGTGCTGAGGTTATTAGAGACTGCTTTGGCAATCATATTTCCCTTCAGAATTCTCAAAAGATCATGCATCTGCTCACAGCAATGCATCTTGGGGATGCTTGCATATATATCCAGGTATCTCAAGAGGTTAAGAGCCAAGGTTCAGTTTTCTCATAAGATAGTTGCTATTCCCTACTCTGTGATTAGGGTCTACTCTCTGAATCCCAAACATGGAGCTCCTAGTTTGTAAGTGTATGCTGCTGCAAAGATCAGGCCATGAGAAAGAAGAATATGCAGATTCAGCTATTTATTCAGGTTATGGTTTGGATTTAAAATGTTCCCAAAGTTTTTGTGTTAAGCAGTGCAGATAGTCAGGTTTGAAGGCAGGGCAGGCTGGAAGTAGTCCCTGGGAGAATGGCCTTGGGGACTGTACCTATTTCTTGTCCCCTCTCCCCTCTTTTTCCTGCCATCATAATTGAGCTCAGCTTTTCCTCCTCTGCCATGCTCTGAGGCCCTGTCACCCAGCTTTCCTGTCTGGTAGCTACCTGAAACCTCTGAAATAGTGAGCCTCAAATAAATCTTATCTTCTCTAAGTTGTGTTTGTCAGTTATTTTGGTTAAAGTGACAAGAAAGTTGACTAAAACAAGTGCTATACTGTTTCACACACTGTTTGGTCCCTTTCCTCACTCAGCTTAAAGGCTTGAGGTAGAGGCACTCATTCCATAAGTAATCATGAATGCTATGAATGGTATAAAAAGAAAATACCTGAATCAGGATATATAAGTCATCAATATTGTACCATTTTCATGTATAGAAATCTACTTATTATTATTATATTTATTACTCATAAGATATTATTTCATTTCCATCTTCTCATAGTACTGAGAGTATTACTGTAAAGAGCAAGAATTTTCCAGGTGTGGTGCTGCACACTTCTAATATCTGGAAGGCTGAGGCAGGAGGACTGCAAGTTTGAAGCCAGCCTGAGCAATTCAGTGAGACCTTGTCTCAAAAAAAAAAAAAAAAAAAAAAAAAGGCTAGTGATATAGCAGTGGAGTGCCCCCAGGTTCAATCTCCAGTACCATTAAAAAAAAAAAAGCAAGACTTTGGTGCTGTCCAGGGAGAGTAATCAGACACCATTTAGCTCATTGGTAATTGTTGCTCATCATTTTCTTCTTAAAAAAATCTGCTGAAGCTGGGTGCAATTTTACGTTAGTCATCTTCAGTCATGGTTGAGTGTGTTGAAACAATGCCAGATGGAGCATTGATACCAGGTGCCTGTCCTAGCAGAATCCAATATCACACCTGCAGATAGAGTGTAAGATTACATCATGTGTCGTGCCTGAACGCCACAAATGACTCTCCCCTTCATCTCAAATAACATTATAATTTACACTTGGAGACTTCAGACTACGTAGCCTTGGCCAAATGAAAGTTTTTGCAGCCAAACACATCAAACTCAATATATTTCACTGTGCCGATGGGATTGCTTGGTTGAGAAAAGTTGAACATAATTAAATCTATCAATGGCATTTCAAATAAAAAGTACCTGTCCCAGAAAGGTAAGCTTATAAACATTTGGCTGTCAGTTACCAAGATGCCATAGAGTTTTGTGTTGGAAACCAAAGAAAAATGAAAGGACTCCAGTGTGCTATGTGAATTAAATATGGACTCACAGACGAAAGTAGGAACAATGAAGTCTTTTGTTTTATGAAAATGTTATAAAGGTATAAATTTAAAGTTGGAATCACTAAAGGAGGAGGAGGCAGAGGTAGAGAAGGAGGAGGAGGAAGAGAAGGAGGAAGAGGAGGAGGAAGAGGAGGAGGAGGAGGAGGAGGAGCAGGCAGCTCCCAATTCAAACATTTTCCTGTATCCAGGACTCAGCCCATGGTAATCCTCTCTGAACTTCTGCAAGTGCTGTATGGGTATTTCAAAACCTGCTAATGTTCACTCTTGCATTGGAGACTGGCAGGCTTCTCTTAGAAGCATTTAGCATCACTTGTTCGCATTTTGACCCACTGAGTCAGAAGCAGCTGCCCTTCAGTGAAAAGATCTTCATGAATGTTTACAAGAACAGAGAAAGGGGAGGATGTCCTGGTTCCTCTCTTCCTCCACCACCTTCTTCACAGGCTCGAAGGAGCTATTGAGTTTCTTTGACTTTTGGATTCTTTCAGTAGTTCTTAAATTCTCTATGGGATTGCCCAGGCCTTCTGAGTCTTTCAGACAAGTTTATTTTATGTTGGAAACTGGTAGGCAGTAGTCTCTTTGGTCTTGGGGTCTCATTGGAGGGGTGCCAGAGAAATGGTTGTCATCCCCAAGAAAACAGCTCCCTCTTAACCCTGCCTTAATTTTTTAGAATTTCCAGGTTTGGAGAATCTTTTTCAGTCTCAAAGCTCCTTTGCATTGTGAAATAAGACTGAAGATGGAGGTATATGAATTCTTTGGTGTTCTGAATTCTTTGGGGTAAAATTGTACCTGGAGGAAATTTGGAAAACTCTATGGGGGAACTGAGGAAGCACCAAATGGAATCTCTTTTGTTGTCGTTGTTGTGGTACTGGGGATTGAACCCAGAGGCATTCTACCTTTGAGCTACACCCCCAGCCTGATTTTATTTCTTATTTGGAAACAGGGTCTCACCTAGTTGATATGAATTTCATTACTTGCTGAGGCTGTTCTTGAACCTGTGACCCTTCTCCCAAGTATAGGGATTACAGGCATGTGCCACCATGCCTGGCACGGAATCTTATTTATATTTATTCTTTTATTTTGGTATGTGCAATTGAACCCAGGGGCATTCTAATTCTGAGTTACAACTCATCCCTTTAACCTTTTATTTATTTTTTTAAATTTTGAAACAGGGCTCAATTAAGTTGCTGAGGCTATGCTTGAACCTGCGATTCTCCTATCTCAACCTCTTAAGTACTGGGATTCAGGTGTGTGCTACTTGAGCCCATTACCAAGTGGAACCTTGATTTATATTACTCTTCTCTGTTCTATGACCAGAAGCTGCTGGGATTTTTATTTTATCATATAAACTATTTTATTATATAGTTATGTTTAAAGTCAGATAACATAGAGGAATATGTGTTACATTTTGTACAGGGAACAATACCCATATCCTCATCAGGCCTTATGATCTGTGTTTACTTGAACAAGTCCAGGAGTGTTCTGCCTCTGAGCTACACCCTGAGCCCTCTTTACTTTTTATTTTGAAACAGGGTCTTGCTAAATTGCCTAGAGTCTTTCTAAGTTGCTGAGGCTGACCTCAAACCTGCAATTCTCCTGTCTCAGTCTCCCAAGAACTGGTATTACAGTTGTGCACCACTATGCCTGGCTAAACAATACTTTTCCATAAAAAATATTTTATTGATCCCACATCGAGGAACAATATGTGTGAGGTGGCGTTTCTGTACTAATGAACAATTCTCAAGTCTCCAAATTTTCCTTCTTACTTATTGACATTTTATGGTGGTGATTCCATTTGGTGGTGGCCACCACAGTTTCACTTGGATTTGTTGGTAATGCAATCAGTATCTTCTCACCCTTGGACCTAGACTGAAGGAACCACATTCTACCTGGGACAGGCCATTTCTGTAGAAGAAGAAAAACACAAGCAATCCTGTGGAAGTATGCACTATTTTTATAGACAGTCTCTGCTCCTCTCACTCTGCTGGTCCAGTAAAGCCACATGATCAAGCTCTATGGTAGCATGGGGAGTTGTATTCTGCTGACAGAGAGGGACCACAAGCCACAGGATGACAGGTAGGATACATGTCATCTTACAGGGAAGGGAATGCATAGCTAGGAACAACAATACGCTCTTCAATAGCAGATTATATCATATTGTAGATATGCCATAGCTAATTATGTTATGTATGCCATTATGATTAAACTTGCAGTAGCAGATTATATTATGTAGTTCTTAAGTGACTTCTCATCCAACTAACTTAAACCCCAAGTAAATTCAGCTTTAGGGATTCAGAAGTATTGGTGTAGTATGACCAAACAGCTTCTTAGAGTTCTAAGATGTGCGTTTGTGTCTACTCCTAGCCTGCGTGCTGGTGCAAATTCATATTTCCAAGTGTGTCACTTGTCATTTGTGCATCTTTTTTGGCTTTGTTCAACTAAGAACTAAGCTGGGCTGAAGGAAATGGGGTTTCCAATGTTTAATGTTTTTATGTTGAATTTAAAATTTACCTGTTGCATTTATGGTAATGAAATGTTCGTATCTCAGAGTGGGCTCCCCATAAGCAGTTGAGGAATTAAATGTCAAAGTTCTTCACCTGGTTCCTCACAAGAAGTGACAGTAATTTACACGGAGCTTATCCTGAAGGGTGTTTCAGCTTCAGCTTCTCTGGTAGTAGTCGGTTGCCCAACACCTGAAGCCATCAGGTCATTAAAGAATTCTTGGCAATTTACCTAAAGGCTTTGGGGTGTTAATCCCAGTTTCCTGGTCACATTACAACCAGGGTGATGACTCTCTGACTTCTTAAATTACTCTTGCAATTTGGGCCAAACAGGATGTTCTTGCTTTCTGTCCCATGTGGTTTCCTTAAATGGCTTGCTGGTTAGATATACCTTTCTACTGTAAATAAGATGAGGATAATCCAAAAGCATTTCTAAAAGATGCTGAAGTTGGTCATGAACCTAGGTGTGGCGCCTCTCTCTTCTCTCTCTCTCTCTCTCTCTCTCTCTCTCTCTCTCTCTCTCGCCCTGGGGATTGGACCCAGGGGCATTCTATCTCCGAGCTATACCCCCCAGCCCTATGTCTGTCTGTCTGTCTGTATTTATTTATTTATTGCTACTCTGGATTGAATCCAGGGGCATTCTACCTCTGAGCTACACTCCCAGCCCCTTTTATTTTTATTTTGAACAGTGGTCTCACTAAATTGCTGAGGGTCTCCTAAGTTGTTGAGGCTAGCCTTGAGCCTGGCATACTCCTGTCTCAGCCTCTCAAGTACTGGATTGCAGGTGTATGCCACCATGTCTAGCAGTATGGTTCTTCTCTCGATGAAGAGCTCAGTTGTCAGTAAATGCAGATACTTACCTCCATATAATTGACGTGGCTGGACTGTTCCTGGGTGAGCCCAGCTTACAGACAGGCCCCAGCCAGCAGACACTTCCAAGTCCTGCCACTGAATGAGGAATGGAATGGTTCTGAGGCTCCTCACTGGGGACGCCTGACCAGCCAAAGAGATTTCACAGAGTAGGTGATTATGTGTCATTGAGGTTCTTGGTGTGTGTGTGTGTGTGTGTGTGTGTGTGTGTGTGTGTGAATGTGTGTGTTGAGCATGCTGTAGATGGACAGAGCACTTTGCTGTGTTTATTAAGGGCAGTTATGAGTTCTTTGCTACCTTTCAGCTAGAGGAACCTGTTTACTTGGATGTAAATGTCAGGGATGGCTTTGGATGGCTCCAGACAGCAGCTGAAAGTTTATAGTTATGTAATAAGAATAATCACAACAGGCAACAGGTACTGTAAACCAATAATATTAAAAAAGGCTACAGACCACAGTTAAACAAATAAAGGCATTTTGAATCCATGTATCAATTCAGGAAGTTGGTATCTTTCTTTCTTATTTTTATTTTGGCACTGGAGATTGAACCCAGGGGCATTCTACCTCTGAAATACACCTCCGCCTTTTTATTTCTTATTTTGAGGTAGGGTCTCATTAAGTTGCTGAGGGTCTTGCTAAGTTGCGGAGGCTAGCCTTGAACCTGTGATCCTCTTGTGTCAGCCTCCCAAGTACTGGGATTACAGGTGTGCACCACCCCACCTGACTTCATTCTTAATTAATTCATGACAAACATGAATGAGATACATCTATCTCTTTCACGAGTTACCATGAATGTCTTTCAAGAGCACTCTCCGGAAGCCAATTCCAAAAGGACAGACTCCATTGGGGCAAGTGGTGCACTTCTGCCAATCCCTGAAAAACAAAGCGCTTCTTGGTCAAACACTGGGGAGACAGTGAGCTCCATTTGATTGCAAAAGTTGCATAATACAATTGGGGAAAGATCTAGCCCAGTGTAAGCATCCTTAGAAGACCCAAAGGGTATTTCCTGCTCTCCTCCATGCTAACCACAAGGCCAAACCACACTCTAATTACGCGCCTCTCCATCAGGGCATTTGGAATTTCAGTCCCTGAAGTTTCTGCAGCGAACTAAGCCCACGTTGCTGGTGCCCCTAGGATAAACCCGCCCTCAAAGGAAAGAGCGTTTCAAGCCTGTGTTTTCTGCTCAGGCTGTGATTGTCTTTTTTCTTCAAGAGGAGCCTAGCAAAGAAGAATATGTACCTGAAGGGAAGGCATCCTCTTCCCTGGTGGAGGTGGAGGCCAAGCAGAGGGATCAAGGGCGCGGCTGTGGTGCTTCTCACGTGCATCCCAGTACCGGAAACAGTCCATCTCAAGGGTCCATCCACTCAGCCTCCCAGCCTCTCCTCCTCCAGGAAGGTGGCCATGGTAATTTTATTTTGTATTGTTTATTTTTCAAAACTTTATTTTTTATTGACATTTAACATATGCACATATTTAAAAGATGCAATATAATGCTTTGATTCATCAATATATTGGGTAATGATTATTTCTAGTGAAAAAAATTAAATAGATATTCTCCTTAGCTTCAAAAAAGAAAAACCTCAGTGAGGTAACTACAGCATATTTCACCCTATTATCTACTTTGAAAAAACTGACAATAGATGAAATGGTAAGTAATAAATGGATTGCTGAAGAAATAGATTTAGTTAATTTGCTGTTTGCTAGTTGATGTTTGTTGTAGAAATATTAAGAATGAAGTCAGACATGGTGGTAAATGTCTATAATCCCAGTACTTGGGAGGCTGAGACAGGAGGATCACAGTTTGAGGCCAGCCTCAGTAACTTAGCAAGACCCTCAGAAACTGAAGGAGACTCTGTTTCAAAATAAAAAATAAAAAGGGTTGGGAGTATAGCTTAGAGGTAGAATGCCCCTGGGTTCAATTCCCAGTAACAAACAACAAACAAAAAACATATGGTAAACACAAAATGTTTGAGGCTATTGCCTCAATATGTTAAACATGACATGTTGTTTAAACTGTTTTTTATTTTATTTTTGTGGTACTGGGGATTGAACACAGGGCAATACTACCTCTGAGCTACACCCCAGCCCTATTTTTAGTTTATTAATTTTTATTTTGAAATAGGGTCTCACTAAGTTGCAGAGGACCTCATGAAGTTGCTGAGGCTGGCCTCGAAACTATGAGGCTCCTGTAGAGCCTCCCAAGTATTGGGATTACAAGCATGTGCCACCACACCTGGCTTTAAGTTATTTTTATAAGTAGAAGAAGTACACTCTAAAATCACAATAAAAAGGGTATGCAGTAAAGACATTAGCTAGCAACATAGTTGTTCATTATCACTATCAGGTAGGCTGTACTGTACACAATTGTATGTGCTACACTTTTTCTAGGACAGGCAGAGTTGTGAGTTCATTTATACCACCATCAACAACCCGTGGGAAATGCATTGTGTTGATATTACCAGTCAAGAGGGGGGTTCCAGCTCCATTCTAACTTTGTGGGAATACTGGTGCATGTGACTCATCTTCTGAAAACTTGACAGGCAGGTGGCTGTGGCAACATTCAAATCTATTTCCCAAATCCTTCCTTCATGCTCAACCTCTTGCATAGCGAACTCGGATTCATCCTCTCTGCCTTTGCCCTCACATATCTGGGGACTGCACATCTGCAGGTGCTCCAGGCCCTGCTTCCCTGTTGTCCTGCACCTCCCTCGTTCCCTCTCTCTGCTGGATGACTGCGATAGCTGTAAGAGCCATCAACCAATCTCACTGTAGTTTCTCCTTAAGTTCACCAACTTCACATTGCCACCATAATAATCCTCTTGAAATGCAAACGTTGCTTGCTGATGCCCTGAGCTGACTCTGCTGCTCAGAAGAAACGTCAGCTCCTGGGAGGGGATCTAAGGCCTCCCGTGGTCCATGCCCATGTCTACAGTACCTCATCCCACTCCAACGCTCAGTCACCAAACCTCCACTGCAGGTGCGCAAAGCTCACTGCTCCACTGTGGGAGTCAGGGTTTTGTCTCTGTGACTAAGATCCTGACATAAATAACTTAGAAGAGGAACAGTTTATGGTTTATTTTGGCTCTGGTTTCAGAGGGTTCAGTCCATGGTTGGCTGGCTACATGGCTTGGGCCTGAGATGAGGCAAAACATCATGGCAAAAAGGCATGGTAGAGGAGAGCTGCTCTGCTCATGGTAGCCAGGAAGCAGACACACACACACACACACACACACACACACACACACACACACACACACACACTCACCCCTTACCCTCCACCGAAGTTTCATCTCCCAGTAGTAGACAGCCATCCATGGATCAACTCACTGATTAGGTCAGTGCTCTCATGATCCAGTCTCTTCCTAAAGCCCCATCTCCAAGCACATGAGGCTTCCAGACCTCCTTAACCAGCCCTTCTCTTCCCACACATTCACAGGTCTTTTCATTTGGATTGAAAATGTTCCCCAGACTTCCTGGGCTGGAGGCAGCCATGTTGGAAGTGGGACTTGGTTGTTGGGTAGGGATCTCTGTGGGAGTGACCAAGGACAGTGTTTTCCCAGGCCAGCTGCTGCAGCTTCCAGCTCTTCTGTCTCTCTTGCTGCCATGAGTGGATAACATACTCTCTCCTCCTCCTCTCTGCTCCCTGCCATCATGCCCTAAGGACCTGTAGCCCTAGCTCCCACTTGACATCCTGCATAAAATGATTATCTGTCATCTATCTATCTATCTATCTATCTATCTATCTATCTATCTATCTATCTATCTATCAATCATCCATCTATCTATCATCTATCTATCTATCTATCTATCTATCTATCTATCATCTATCTATCTATCTATCTATCTATCTATCTATCTATCTATCTACCTGAAATCTCCAGATCCATAAAGTGCATCTAACACATCTTCCTTCTTCCTTCCTCTCAATGTGTTTCAGGTGTTCAGATCACAGTAGTGAGAATGCTGACTGAGAAAGCAGGAGGGCATCTCTCTGCTCTTTTGGGAAGACTCCTCTTTCCCCAGGTGAGTCCTTTCCACCACTGCCAGTCACAGCATTCCTTCACGCTGTGACTTCAACTCTCACTGTTTCATTCCTGGGACTGTCTATTTCCTAGCCCATTATCTGATATATAGTGTTTTTGCTAACACACACACACACACACACACACACACACACACACACACACACTCCTGGCACAGTGGTGTACACTTGTAATCCCAGTACTTGAGAGTCTGAGAGAGGAGGATCCCAGGTTTGAGGTCAGCCTCAGCAACTTAGCAAGATCCTTAGTAACTTAGTGAGACGTTGTTTCAAAATAAAAAAATAAAATAGGGCTGGGGTGTAGCTTAGTGGTAGAATGACTCTGGGTTCAATCCTCAGTACCACAAACAAACAAACAAACAAACCACATAGACATGGAAAATAAGCATGTCGCTGGTGTACGATCCATATATCTTGGTGCATTGTCATTATACATCACAGTGAATTTCAAAGTGATACAAACACACATGCACACAACATTTGGCGTGTTTCCCTCTGAATCCTACCCCACTCCTCCCATACATATTTATGAAATTGGTATTGATACCATATATAACATTGTTTTAACTGTATAATTCTTCAGTCTTCCTTTTCCCCTTCCATACCTCTTTCCCCAGACCCCTTCCACTCTTCTGCTGTCTCTCTCCTCATTTATCTGATATCTCTTTTGTTTCCATTTTCTCTCTAGCTTTCACATATGAGAAAACATGTGACCCTTCACTTCTGAGACTGGCTCATCTCACTTAGCAGAATATTCTCTAGTTCCATTCATTTTCCTGTAAATGACAGAATTTTGTTCTTCTTTATGGCTAAGGAAAACTCCATTGTGCGTATATTCCACAGTTTCTTTATCCATTCATCTGCTGATGGACACCTGAGATGGCTCCATAGTTTGACTATGGTAAATTGTGCTGTGATAAACATTTGAAGAACGAAAGAATGGAGTAGAACGGTTAGGCCTTTATCTCACTGTGCAAACTCATTTGTTCTGTATTGGATACTCAGAGCATGTGTGGTTCCACAATAAATAGTAAAGACACCATTTAAAGAAGAATTGAAAGACAGCCTATTCAACAACATCTATGCAGTGGTGTAGCAAAAACAACTGGATGATTCCCAATATCTGGTCTCCTGTTGATTCAAGTATTAGAAGTTCTAGTGGGACACATGTTTTGCCAACTAAAAGCTACATTTCCTAGCCTTGCCTGTGTTTGGCAGTGTCGAGAATCTGATCCATGGACCAATGTTGGAAAATTCCAAATGAAAGAAGCATTGTTTCTCCTTGTTTTCCTCTTCCTATGGGCTGGAGTGATGGGAAGTAGAGCCCATCTTCGGTCAGGGTGCAGATGCCCGACACACTGAGAATAGGCAGAGAAATAATATTGAAACAGTTATGATTCCTGTATAACCTTCTGCAAAAATGCACCATCCAACATGATGGTCAAAGGCTTGATCTAGGAGGGAGGGACTCCACTGTTCACAGCCTGGCTGCTCTCCTCAGCATACACTGCTTGCTTCTGAGTCTGGACTGTCTCCTTTAAGCCATTCTGTTTTGGCAGTTTTTTTTGTTTTTGTTTTTGTTTTTTTTACAGCAGCCTGACTTGGTAGCAGTGGGCTCATGCATTGGTCAGCTTAATCATTAGGCATTTTCAACATATATAGAATATAGATTGGTGTTTGAAAAAGTGCCAACCTATTTTAATGGTATAAGGGGAGGGGAAAAAAACCCCGTGTAGTATAAAACTCATAATTTCAACTCTTTTCTCCCATAACCATTCTTCTAGAGTCCCCTTAATAGGTGTGTGTGTGTGTGTGTGTGTGTGTGTGTGTGTGTGTGTGTGTGAGAGAGAGAGAGAGAGAGAGAGAGACAGACAGACAGACAGACAGACAGACTGAACAGACAGACAGAGATTGAACCCAGGGCTGTTTTACTTCAGAGCTACACCCCCAACCCTTCTTATTTTTAATTTTGAAATAGGGTCTCCTTAAGTTTCTGAGGGTCTCACTAAGTTGCTAAGGCTAGTATCAAACCTGCCAGTCCTCCTGTCTCAGTCTTTCAAATACTGAGAGGGGGATTACAGGGGTATGCCACCCTACCCGCTTTTCCCTTTATCATCTTAATTTAGGTGTAGACACAGTAGGTTTGTGACATTTCATAAGAGTTGGCTGACTCTTTAGGATAACTGAAGGAGTGATTTCTAGAATGAAGAGTCTACAACTTGCCACTAGATATACTTCTTTTTGCCTGGCATGGTGCCACATGCTTGTACTCCTAGTACTTGGGAGTCTGAGACAGGAGGATCACAGGTTCATGGCCAGCCTCAGCTACCTAGTGAGACCCTCTGCAACTTAGTGAGACCCTGTTTCAAAATAAAAAAAATAAAATAGGGGCTGGAGGTGTAGCTCAGAGGTAGAATGCCCCTTGGTTTAATCCTAGTACTGCAAAAAAAAAAAAAAAAAAAAAAAAAGAGATAATGCCTTTCAATTTGTCAAACAATCCGTGTCACAGGGTCCTCTGCAGCAATTTCATGGTGAGTTCTGAGCCCTCTAAACCTTCCTCTTTGTTTTGGAAGCCACTTTGATCCTTCTGCCCCATAGCCAGGAACACCCCCAAACTTAGCTAGACTGGTAGGAGTTGAGGCCCAAAGAGAATTTGAGCTTATCATCCAGCCTAGAGCTACAGATGAAGATTCACTTCCAGTCTCAGATTTTTCTCTTCCTAGTAGAAATGGCTCTGGGATGACTGGCCTTCCTGTAACAGAGGCACAGCTTTGTGTCCCCAGGCGTAGGGGACAGGGCTACACCATGTGATAATAACAGCAGGGTCATCCCTCACCTCTAGTGGATTTAATTTTTTCCAGTTTCATAGACGAGTAAGTGGGGATCCAAGAGTTTAAGCAACTTATCCTGACTTTCTTGGCTTTTAAATTTCTGAATCAGGATTTGAGCCCAGCATTTACAGGGTGGACCTTCCAACGCCACCTTCCGAAGCTGACTGCACAGAATCTCTAGAAAGCAGGTTAAAAATTAATATATACTCCTGATCCTACCATGGGAGGTAGCTTTTAAGTAGTTTAGGGATGAATCTTGAGGCTTTGGATTTTACTTTATTTTGGTACTAGGGATTGAACCCAGGGACAGTCTATCTCTGAGATACACCCCCAGCCCTTTTTTATTTCAAAACACGGTCTCATTGTGTTGTTGAGGCTGGCCTCAAACCTGCAATCGTCTTGTCTCAGCCTCCCACATGCTGAGATTACAGGCAGACACCATCATGCTCCTCTTGGTTTTATTTTCAATAAACTACCTAGGTGATTCCAATATAGTACAATTTGGGAACTGCTGCCATGTACCACGGTAGACCCATCAGCCTTAGACTTTTTCCATCTTTTTTTGTTTGTTTGTTTGCCCACTTGCCCTGCCCCCCCCCCAAAAATGAATGATTCAAAATAAGAGCACTATGTCTTGAAATAAAGTGAAATTCAATATGAAGTTGAGTCAATGTTTTGGAGGTAAGTCATATGAATCTATTTCTACTTCAGGTATAATTTCCCTAAAAAATTTTAGGGTGCTGAGGTATGTGTCTGCAGGGACAATGGAAAGGGCAGATGAGGGAGGCTTCTGTAATAGCAACACAGTTCTGCAGAGAAGATGCAACGCAGGACCAGGCCCAGTGCTGTGACTGACAGGCAGCTGTGATGACTTCTTGTGACGTTTTCTCCCCTGCCCCTGGGTCAGGTTGGTTTTGGAAGTGAGACATTTGTTTTATTCTCCCTTGAAAACAAACTTTACATCACTGATGTGCTGCTAAAAAATGTTTGTACTGAATTCCTGCCTCTGAGCCAGTGTCTGTGACTCAGATGGTGTGCCGTTCAAAATTCTCTCAACATAATTTCACATAAAAAAGAAACATCTTGCATTGGGCCAACTCTGCTAAAACCGACTGCCCTGTATCACTAATATGTAGCTGGATTGATTCATGGCTGTAGATCTTCAAAGACCCTGGATAATCATCTTTGTTTGCAAATTCCTTATTAATGTGGAGATAAATGTTATCGTAAATTTGAACTTTTATATTATGAGCTAAATTTTTTGGTCTTTAGAATTCATTTCCAGAATATTCGATAGCATGTGTCTAAGAGCCATATGGCTCTTTCCCAATTGGACATGGTTTGAGATTTTTTTTTTTACTCTGTTTTCTTTAAGCAAGATGATAAACACTTAATAAGAAGATGGAACTTATGGAAAGTAGCCAGAAGAGAACAGTGTTCTACCAAGAGGAATTCCACTCAGATGCTGTGCTGGAAAGAAATCCTCACACGGGCTCCTTTTGCCTTTTGATGATGGTTTTAAAAACTGTGAAAACAGAGAAAGCCAAGTGTGTGGTCTTCAGCAATTTCGTAACAGTCTGTGCCTGAGACAGAGGGGGTGGTGATTTGCTGCAAAGAGATGATTAGCTGCTTCTTTATGATGACAGAAAACAGTTGCAGCTGAAAAGTGCTGGGGTCCTGCAGGTATGAGCTCCGTCCAGGTGATGCCTTCAATAAAGGCCTCAGAAAGTCACCCCCCTCCCCGCCATGTCCTCAGGGCAGAGCCATTGTCAGTGGGAGAAACTCCTAGGATTAGTGCAGGCAGGGATAGGGAAAAGCCGAAGCCAAAGCCCTGAATTTCTCCTCCGGGGAATCTCCTCCTCATTTCCCAGGTGTGTTCAAAAGCCTCTGTTCTGGTCTCAGCAACATGTATGTTGACTCCAAGGTTCTCAAGCAGACGAAGGAAACTTTCTCACACTCCATAATTATTATTGTTGTTGTTTTACTTAACTTATCACAGGGCTCACCAGATTGAAATGTCCCTCTGCATATAAGTCAGCTTAATAAAATAGGTTCTAAGGCAGGTGTGGTGGCGCACATCTGTAATCTCAGTACTTGGGAGGCTGAGACAGGAGAATCACAGGCTTGAGAACAGCCCTAGTAACTCAGCGAGACCCTGTTTCACAATAAGAAAAATAAAAGGGTTGAGGGTATACCTCAGAGGTAGAGAAATCCTGGGTTCAATCTCCAGTACTACACCACTTATGCACACAAAAAAGGTCCTAATTAACTAATCACCTTGCTTAGAAAACAGCAACTGTTGGAACTCTCTGAAAGAAACCTTTCCCAAAATGAGTTTTTACCTTGTCGTTTTGGTGGCCATCGATGGGCCTGGTGTGTACCTGGAGCCCTAGGCTGATGTGTCCTTTCATGACATGTGAGATTGCTGTCACCCCCTTCAACACAGAATGGAAGAAGCAGCAGGTGCTTTGTGAGGCGCCAGAAAAGCTGCATCTCTTGGGCCAATTCAACATTCCTTTTTTTTAAATATTGGAGATTGAACCCAGGGGCATTCTACCTCTGAGCAACACCCCAGACCTTTTTATTTTTTATTTTGAAACAGGGTTTTGCTAAGTTGCTGAGGCTGACCATGAACCAGTGATCCTCCTTTCTTTGCCTCCCAAGTACTGGAATTGCATGTGTACTACCAACATGGCTCAAAGTTCCTTTTTGAGTGCCATGTTAGGCTTAGGTCATGTAAAGGTATAGAAGGAGACCCATATCCTGGACTGATCGCAGTTGGTGAGGGGTGGGTGGCAATGGCATCTCAATATATGATGCAGGTGGTAAGCCAGAGCTAGGTACCAGGTGCTCTGGACAATCGTGCTGTGAGAAGGAACATTCTCCCTTCAAACACCAGGCATTCCTGTGTCAGTGGCACGTGTCCGACTCTACTGATGGGCCCTGCAGGTACTTGGGTCCTGAATCATACACAGGTAGAAGAAGTGGCCCTGATGCTGCTGTTCCTGCCACCAGGAAGTAGACGTCCCCACCTGGGCCTTTTGTTGCTACAGAATCCACAGCAGTTTTGTATGCATTGGTTCTTTCTTAGAGGTAGAAGATGTTCAAAATTGTGCATTTAATCCTAATTCTTTTAAGATTCTTCAGGGTCCAAATAGTCCCTGAAAGTGCTTTTTTCTGGAGCTCCTTTTCCAATGTCTGTACTTTGAAACTTTGTCTTCTGTACCTTCATACTTTGCTTCTGATGACAGCCCATCCCTCAGTGGCCCTAGAGAACTGGCAACCAGTGGAAACCAGTCCTGTCTGGGCCACTGTGGGATTTATTGCTCTTTTAGTGCTGGGGTTCTGGATTCTTCGGCTGTGACAAATTCTCCTGCTATGTTGAACAAGAAAGAGGAGAGGCTCAGGAGCCGATGAAAAAGAACACATCTACTTAGCTTCCTTAGACAACGACGGCACTGCACTGTTCATTCAGAGAGGTTAGTCTGATTTTGGGGGGGAAGGGGTTCTTGGGAATTGAACCCAGGGACATGGGTCTTGCTAGGTTGCTGAGGGTCTCACTAAGTTCCTGAAGTTAGCCTTGAACCTGTGATCCTCCTCCTATTTCAACCTCCCAAGTGTGAGGATTATAGGCGTGGGCCACCACAGCAGGCTTAAGTTGGTCTTCATGAGAGAGCCTTTAATGTCAGGCAACGCAAAGCTTTGTGTTTGAGAGTACACTGTATCACAGTGGCATTTTATTTTTTAATTGGTGCATTGTAATCATACATCCTTGTTAGGTACAAGCTGATGAAGGCATACATGCACACATTTCTCATTTACCCCTACCCCAATTCCAGCCCCATTCCTTTGCCCTTCCTCCTTCTCAGGTTCAGATTAGTGATTGACTTTGATATGTTTGTGAAAGTACATCATGTGCATTAGGGTGTCCCCCCTTCCCCAATCACCTTCAGTTAAGTCAACTTCTTTGCTCACCAAAGGTTTCTCCTTTTTCATCTGGAGTCCCTCTTATGCCCCATTTTCTCCCTAGCTTCTGCATATTAGGGAGAGCATACGATTTTTTACTTTTTGTGACTGACTACTCTCACTTAACATAATGTTTTCCAGTTCCATCCATTTCCCTGCAAATAACATGATTTTGTTCTTCTTTATGGCTGAGTAAAATTCCATTGTGTACATATCCCATAGTTTTGTAATCCGTTCATCTGTTGATGGACATCTGTTGGTGGCTGGTTCCATAGTTTGGCAATTGTGAATTGTGCGGCTATAAACATAGATATACATGCGTCGGTCTAATAGTTTGGTTTCCATTCTTTTGGGTAGATACCCATATTGCTGGATCATATGATAGGTTCATTCCCATTCGTCTGAGGGTCCTCCATACTGTTTTCCAAAGTGGTTGCACTAATCTGCAATCCCATCAACAATGTATTAGGGTTCCCACTTCTCCACACTCTCGCCAACATTTGTTGTTGTTTGTGTTTTTGATGATTGCCATTCTGATTGGGGTTAGGTGAAATCTCAAGTTAGTTTTCATTTGCTTCTTTCTGATTACTTATGATGTTGAACATTTCCTCATACATTTATTGGCCATTTGTATTTCTTCTTTTGTGAGTGTCTATTTAGATCCTTTGCCCATTTTTTGGTTGGGTTATTTGTTTTCTTAGCTGTGAGTTTCTTGAGTTCTCTGTATAGTCTAGATATTAGTCCTCTATCAGAAGAGTAGCTGGCAAAATTTTTCTCCCACTCTGTGGGATCTCTGTTGAGGTTCTTGATAGTTTCCTTTGCTGACAGTGGCGCTTTAGAAAAACAACTGTGGCAGGAACGGGCTGTAAAAATTGACTACTTGCTGTTCTTGCCTGGAGGGCGAATCAGGGAATGAGGCGTGGCCACCTTGTGGTGGCCGTGGGGAGGGGGTGGTGGAGGCAGTTTCTGTGGTGGCCACTTTGTCACATGAAAGGGAAGGTGTTGCGCATCATGAAACCCTGGGTTAAGGGCCCACATCTTTGGGAAGTCTTAGTTTCATTGACCAGATTTATTTTGTCTTGTGGTGCTAGGAATTGCACTCAGGGCTCAGGCATGCTGAGGGAGCACTCCACCACTGAGCTGTACCCCAGCCCCCTGTTGACCAGTTTACTCTGCTTCCAATTAGCATACTTATTATAGACTACGTGTCCACAGAAGCTTCCTTCCTAGCAGCGGTATATTTTGGGGGGCTTTGAAACTTCTTTGAAGTTTCCTGCTGTGCTTACCTTAGTGTTGCTAGTTTTATAGTAATATCCATATTCCTCCAGCCTTGGCCTCGGATTGCGGGTGGGGATGGCTTCTGGTTCCTCTTGGGGTCTCCTGCAGCTCCCCGGTGTGGTGTTTGTAAGAAGTACCCCTTAAATGTTTGTGGAGTTGAGCTCTTGCCTGTCCCCAGGAGTTCAGGATCCAGGCCAGACTGAAGGATTAGAGGCCAGGACAAATCTGACAAACTCCCCCTTGCACAATAGTTTCATCGAATAAAAATGCATTTAAAATGAACATCAAAGCAACTTTAAAAGTGAAAAGTAATAACAAAAGGCTAAATGCTCCCTAAATTGCATGTTTGGAATAAAGAAGGGCCATCTATTCTGTGTGCTGTGGTGACAGTCCTGGTTTACAGCTGACTGTTAAGCACCCACACATCAGGACTTATTTTCTTTTTGGTACTGTGGATTGAACCCAGAAGCATTCTAACTCTGAGCTACACCCCCAAACCCTTTTATTTTCATTTTGAAACAGGGTCTTGCTAAGTTGCTGAGGGACCTTGCTAAATTGCTGAGTCTGGCCTCTAACTTGCAATCCTCTTGTCTCAGCCTCCCAAGTGCTGAGATTACAGGTATGCGCCACCATGTCTGGATTTTTTTTTTTTAATAATCACCAGCTGAGAGTCCCCTCTGAACTATTTTACCCTCTTGATGTCACTGTGCCACCGATATCACCCCAGGGCTCCGAAACTACTCTGGTGATGCTACAAAGAACCACATGTTCAACGTGAACATTTCCCACGAGGGGACAGCCTGGGGAGGATGGGCTTTGGTACCTGTGTTGGGCTCCTAAAGTACGGACCCACTCTAACGCATCCCACATTTATGCAGCATGCAGTGATATTCCAACACTGACTGCAATTTAAAATCTTGGTATTTCTTGTTTTAGAATCCTTCATGATTTCACACTTGGCTTGTTATTGGGGTACTTTCATAATCAACTGACTATGTGATTAAGATTCAGCCTTTCAATAATTCACCCTATTCATGGATCATGTTCCCAACATATCTTTGGTAATTCCCTACTATGTGACCAGTGGCCACACTGATCAGAGTTGAGTTTATACACAATCTTGGACACAGCTCACATGTTTTTACTTCCTCTGACGTGACACAGACTCACTTTCCAGAAGTGCCAGGTGCAGCCATGTTTGCCTGCACGCCCTTTTTCCTATCAACACTTGCTCCCAGGAGAATCTGAATAATGTGCTTTTGAAATTGCAGTCCGGTGTTGCGTAACAACGTCTCAGTCAGTGCTGGACCGCTTACTTGACCCAAAGATGATAACCGCTGAGAACTTCCCGGTGCCCGGTGATGTCCGGGCTGTCTGAGTTGCTGTAAACACACTCAAGGATGTCTGATCAATGATGCAATCACCCTAAAAGGACACGGTTCTCAGAAACATCCCTGTCCCTGTCGCTAAGTGACACACAGCTGAATGTTGCTCAAGCTATTTGCTTAAAAACAAAGCAGTTCATTTGTATAAAGACAGTCAGAAAAGGTGCCTTTGAGCATTACTTTGAAATGATGGTGGTGACTGAAAGTAGAGGGAAAGGTAGAGACTTCTATGGCCCCTCCTATTTGGCTTCTAAAGTCCACTGGGCAGTGGGTTCCTCCTCCTCATCTGTGTTAGTACACACCTGTCTAGGACTTGATGATATAATTAATGACTTCTCTCATGAGCAAGATTTTAGAGTAATCTGAAGACAAAAGAAAAAAAAAAACTATGGATATATACCTTTACTCAAAATGTATTTCCGATGCACTGTGCTTGATTTTATAGCTAGATTGGTACAGTCTCCAATTCCAATTCTTCTGTAATTGGCCATGGACTTCTTCCCTGCTCATGATCAAAGGCTTTCCCCACATTTTGTTCCCGGGCTAACTTTTATCTTATTGACACTAGCCAGATTGGCAATTCTACTCAATAATATTTTCTATTTTAGACAATTCTTTATATATTATCATACCTATTGGGGTATTGCACAGCACCTTCTTTTTGATTTTCAAAACTGAAATTATTGCTGAGCTTTTTGGATTTTGTATTGAATTAATACTTTATTTTCCTGTTCTAATGGTGGTAAACCCATGATCCATGATATAAGTTCAACCACCCACATTATGTAAGTTACAGTCTTACTGGCCAAGTGTTTTATCGGCTTTTCCATCACTGTGACCAAAATACCTGACAAGAACAACTTAGAGGAAGAAAGGTTTATGTGACACTGTTTCAGAGGTTCAGTCCATGGTCAGCCAACTCCAAGCGAGAAACATCATGGAGGCAGGGAATGGTGGAGGAAAGATGCTTAGCTCATAGCCACCAGGAAGCAGAAGGAGAGACCTGCTTCCTCCATCCATATCTGCCTGCAGTTATCACCCAGTAAGTCCATCCAAATTATTCATCCTTCAGTGTATTTATCCACTGATGAGACGAGAGCCCTGACTTGTCATATGAATGTTTCCAGGGGACATTCTATCTCTGAATCTTAACACCAAAAACATAATTTTGTTCTATCTATTTATCTATCTAACTATCCATCCATCCAGTTATTTATTTATTTGAAGTACTGGGGAGGGACCTGGGCCTTGTTGCCCCACTAGGAAAGCACTCTACCACTGAGCTACATCCCTAACCCAAGAAAATAATTTTAAATGAATACGAGATACCCTAGTAATTTCTCCTCCTGTGCTTCTTGGAAGGTGGGCACAGTGGGTCTGGAGTGTGGTTTCCTGGTGGAGTCCAGCTCTGGAGGGCCATGTCAGCATATCTACTGGAGGCACTTGAGATGGAGACCAACTCTGTCCATCTGACTTCCTGCACTAAACCCAGTACCTCATATTTTTCCCAATGAGTCTACTGAACTTTTTCTTTTCAGATAGCTTTAATTGTAATGTGACTGTTTCTTCTGGGCAGTAGAAACTTCAGACCTGCATAAACAACTCCCTACATCTAATATCTCATTGTGGGTTCTGGAACCTTCTTGCCAAATCAAAATATGGGGCAATATTGGCCATGAAACACAGCACTTGGACCCCTCTCCTGGGATGGTTTTGTTAGGGTAGTGGGTTTGAGCTGGGAAGGAAGAAGCCTCCCTGTTCCTTCTCTTCTGTTCACTCACTTCCTGACCAGACGCAGTATCCTTTCATATCTTCCCTCTTTCCTTGAGGGGGACCATGTCCCACCTAATTGTCCTGGGTGTCTCTGCCTTCAGTTTTCATCATGGCCCTGCATGATCAAGATTCAGGTAGCTTGGAAATAACATCCACAAACTAGGAGGAAAGAAAACTCAATTTAGCTCCTCGGCACTTTTAGAATACATATACAATTTATGTGAAAAAATAATGATGTGTTTCCAAAATACTTAAAAATCTAGCAAAACAATAATACTTTTAGGCTATGAGTTTAAAAAATGACAACAATTTTTCCATTTGCATAGAATGAAGAAATATGGGATCGGAGTCCCTGAGTTTGGAGGTGGAGACATGTAAAGATGGCAGACATCTCTGTTTACCTACTGTTACCTCCTGGTTGATGTCCATTTGCTTCTCATTACCATTCTCATGCCACAGAAGAGACCAGGTCTGTTTCTTGGGTTACATAGAGATTATACTTTTGGTGCTATGACAGTGAGCATTCCTGTTTCCATATTTTAATTTCTTTTTTAAAATTATTGATGCATTGTAATCATACATCTTTGTTAGATACAAGCTGATAAAGGCATACATGCACACATATCTCATTTAACCCTTTCCCAATTCCGGCCCCATTCTCTTCCCCTCCCTCCTTCTCAAGTTCGGTTTAGTGATTGACTTTGATATGTTGTTAAAATAACATCATGTGCATTAGGGTGTCCCCCCATCACCTTCTTTGCCTCTTTGCTTATCTAAGGTTTCTCCTTTGTCTAGAGTCCCTCTTATGATCCACTTTTTCCCTAGCTTCCACATATTAGGAAGAGCATACGATTTTTTACTTTTTGTGACTGACTAATCTCACTTAACATAATGTTTTCCAGTTCCATCCATTTCCCTGCAAATAACATGATTTTGTTCTTCTTTATGGCTGAGTAAAATTCCATTGTGTACATATCCCATAGTTTTGTAATCCGTTCATCTGTTGATGGACATCTTGGTTGGTTCCATAGTTTGGCAATTGTGAATTGTGTGGCTATAAACATAGATACACATGCATTGGTCTGATAATTTGATTTCCATTCTTTTGGGTAGATACCCAGAAGTGGTATTGCTGGATCATATGGTAGGTTCATTCCTATTTGTCTGCGGATCCTCCATACTATTTTCTAAAGTGGTTGCACTAATCTGCAGTCTCACCAACAATGTATTAGGGTTCCTACTTCTCCACATCCTGGCCAGCATTTGTTGTTGTTTGTGTTTTAGATGATTGCCATTATAATTGCTGTTAGGTGAAATCTGAGGGTAGTTTTGATTTGTATCTCTCTGCTAATGATGTTGAAAACTTCCTCGAGGAATGGATCATAGAAGAAATAAGGGGAGAAATTAAAAAATTCCTAGAAACCAGTGAAAACAGAGATACAAATATCAAAAGCTCTGGGACACCCTCAAGGCAGTACTAAGAGGAAAATTTATAGCACTGAGTGCCCACATAAGAAGAACAGAAAATCACCAAATAAATAACCTAATGACACAGCTCAAAGCCCTTGAAAAACAAGAACAGTCTAACCCCAAATCCAGGAGAAGTCAGGAAATTATTAAAATCAGCAGAAATTAATGAAGTAGAGAATAAAAAATAATACAGAAAATCAACAAAACCAAAAGCTGGTTTCTTGAAAAAATAAACAAGATAGATAAACCATTAGCCAACCTAACCAAAGAAAAAGAATCAACCCAAATTACCAAAATAAGAGATGAAAAAGGTGATATTACCACTGACAGTGTGGAAATCCAGAAGATCATCAGAAACTACTTTGAAAAACTATACTCTAACAAAATGAAAAATCTAGAAGAAATTGACAAATTTCTAGACACATACAACCTCCCTAAATTGAGTCAAGACAATATAGAAAACTTAAACTGACCAATAGCAATCAAAGAGATAGAAGCAGCAATAAAGAGTGTATCATCAAACAAAAGCCCTGGGACAGATGGTTTTCCAAGTGAATTTTATAAAATCTTTACAGAAGAGCTCATCCCAATACTCCTCAATCTATCCCACAAAATAGAAAAAAACAAGACTCTCCCAAACACGTTCTATGAAGCCAACATCGCATTAATACCAAAGCCGAATATAGATAGCTCAAGACAAGAAAACTATAGGCCTATATCACTGATGAACTTAGACACAAAACTGCTAAACAAAATACTAGCAATGCACATTCAAAACCACATCAAGAAAATTATACACCATTACCAAGTTGGGTTCATCCCAGGAATGCAAGTCTGGTTCAACATACAAAAATCAATCCATGTAATTCACCACATAAACAGAATCAAAGACAAAAATCACATGAACATTTCAATTGATACTGAAAAAGCATTTGATAAAATCCAATACCCATTTATGCTAAAAGCACTGCAGAGAATCAGAATAGACAAAGACACCTCAACACCATAAAGGCAATAAACAATAGGCACACAGCCAACATCTTATTAAATGAGGGAAAACTGCAAGAGTTCTCACTAAAAACAGGAACAAGACAAGGATGTCCATTATCACCACTTCTATTCAATATAGTACTTGAGACTCAGGCCAGAGCAATAAGGCAAGAGAAGGAAATCAAAGGGGTAAAAATAGGAAAGAAGAACTAAAACTATCCCTTTTTGCAGATGACATGATACTATACTTAGAAGACCCAACAAACTCAACCAAAAAACTTATAGAACTGATCAGCAAATTCAGCAAAGTGTCTGGATACAAAATCAATCTTAAAAAATCAGAAGCTTTTCTGTATGCCAACCATAAATCTGCTGAAAAAGAAATCTAGAAAACAATTCCATTCACAATAGTACCCCGAAAAATAAAATACATAGGGATAAACCCAAACAAGGAGGTAGACCTCTATAAGGAAAATTATAAAAAGTTGAAAAAAGAAATTGAAGAAGACCTTAGAAGATGGGAAGATCTTCCATATTCTTTGATAGACAGAATAAATATCATCAAAATGGCCCTTCTTCCAAAAATGATCTACAGATTCAGTGTGGTACTCATTAAATTACCAAGGTCACTCATCACAGACATAGAAAAATCAGTCCTTAAATTCATTTGGAACAACAAAAAGTCCAGAATAACCAAAGTAGTTCTTAGCAACAAGAACCATGCAGGAGGCATCACAAATACCTGACTTCAAATTCTACTACAAAGCCACAGTAATAAAAACAGCATGGTATTGGCACAAAAACAGACACATAGACCAATGGAGCAGAATAGTATACTCAGAAACAAACCCACACACTTACAGTCAATTGATTTTTGACAAAGGAGCCAGAAACATACACTGGAAGAAAGATAGCCTCTTCAACAAATGGTGTTGGCAAAACTAGTTAACCATATGCAGAAAAATGGAAATAATCCCCATTTTTCTCACCCTTCACAAGAGTCAATTCAAGATGGATCAGAGACCTGGAAGTCAGGCCAGAGACCTTGCAGCTACTTGAAGAGGGTATAGGCCTAATAAAAACTTTCTCAACAAGTTCCCAAAGGCACAAGCAACTCAAAGGAAGATCAATACATGGGATTGCATTAAACTGAAAAGCTTCTGTGCATCAAAGGGAATTATTAAGAACCTCAACAGAGAGCCCACAGAATGGGAGAAAATATTTGCCAGCTACTCTTCTGATAGAGGACTAATATCTAGAATATACAGAGAACTCAAGAAATTCACAGCTAAGAAAACAAATAACCCAATCAAAAAATGGGCAAAGGATCTAAATAGACACTTCACAAAAGAAGAAATGGCCATATTTTAATTTCTAATGCAGATTACATTTTTTCTTATGTGTGTGTTAAGGGGGGTGGAGGAAGTACTGGGGATTTAACCCAGGGGTGTTCTAGCTGTAGCCTCAGCCCCAGGCCTACTTTATTTTTTATTTTGAAACAGGATCTCTCTACATGGCTGAAACTGGGCTTCAACCTGGGATCCTCCTTTCTCAGCCTTCCACGTACTTATATTTCAGGTATGTACCACCATGCCTCACTACATCTTTTCATTTTTGACTAAACAATTCTGCTTCTAAATTTGGAAACATTAAGAATACATTCATACTTTATAAAGAAATCTCTGGTCTAACAGTTTTCAAACATGTTTGACTTTGACTAAAAGTATGAATTACTTTTAACCTTATAACCCAAAACCAGTATGTGTGTGAAATTTATGCTTGCTAAGCATTCTTCTATTTCCTATGTCATTTTATACTACTCCATTGAAAAGACCTTGTCTATGAGCCACTAATTTGATTTTAAATCCTACTAATAGGCCCAGTGGAGCATAATAAGAACCATCTAGAATCTGTCCTCTCTCTGCCCATACAGTTTCCCCCTTGTATCTATGTGGATTGATTCCGGAACCCACTGAAGATATCAAAATCCCAAATCTCTTCATACCAAAATCTGCAGATACTCAGTCCCTTATACAAAATGACATCTATTAGCATATCTGTTACTCAACACCCTCCTGCAAATTTAAACCATCTCTAGGTTATTTACCATGTCTAATACCATGTAAATATAGTGTTAATCGTTTTTTTTTTTTTTTTTGTGGTACTGGGGATTGAACTCAGGGGCATTCTACCTCCGAGCTATACCCTCAGCCCTATGTTTTTTCATTCTTTATTTTGAAACCGAGTCTCACTAAGTTGCGGAGTGCCTCACTAGGTAGCTGAGGCTGGCCGCGAACCTGGATCCTCCGGTCTCAGCCTCCCGAATGCTGGGATTACAAGCGTGCACCACCACACCCGGCTGTGTTAATAGTTATTATACTGAAAAAGCCCATGTGCATTTAGTATAGATGCATAGTTGGTTGGAACTCATGAATACAGGGGGCTGGCCATATACGTCCTATTGACAGTTTGAGCAGCAACACCGTAGTGTAGTACCAATCAGCTCTGGGGGCCACATGACACATGGTGGGCAGAGACCCACGGGCACTGGCTGTACCTATCTCTCCTCTCTTTGTTCAATCTTAGGCATACACTTAGCAAAAAAGAGCCAGAAAGGCCCTGCCACCCCCTTTAAGCTCAGAAAGTATCTCTGTGCAGTCTTGGGCTAGGGACAAGAGATGGCTGGCCTGTGGAAGGGCCTGCACAGGCCATGAGCTTGGGTCTGTTACTTGAGGGTGAGAAGTGTTCTCTGCCTGCCTGTCAGTCATGCTGATTTACAGAGCTGCTGTCATGGCCTCTGCACCCTGGGGTCTGTGGACATATGAATGCAGACACAGTTCTCCACACTCTGCTGCCACCTGCATGAGAAAACCTGGATTTCTGCCCATTTTCTTTCAGTTTTCTCTGCTATCTGCTCTTTACCCTGTGTCTCCCCCAGCTGTAATTGGCCTCTGAAACAGTAGACCTCTGGTTCCTGCTCTTGTTACCAGCACTTGACCTGGAGAGTCTCATGCTCCACTTTGTGCATCATTGAAACCTTGAGATTTTGTGCATTTAGCCCAGCACAGTAGCGCACGCCTGGAATGCCAGGACTTGGGAGGTTGAGAAGAGGATCACAAGTTTGAGGCCAGCCTTAGCAACTTAGCAAGACTTTGTTTCAAAATAATTTAAAAAAAGGAGGAGCTAGGGGTGTAGCTTGGCGTTCAATGCCTCTGAGTTCAATTCTCAGCACCATAAATAAATAAACAAACAAACAAATAAATGAAATAGATTGTACCAACATGCTTTTTTATGCCTCCCCTCCTCCACACATACATATTCATCGGGATGAAGCATTTTTATCTGATGGTAGCCCAGAACTCCATTGGCTACAGGAAGTTCCCATGGTTCCATGAGTACTCCCTTGTCTCCTTCATATTCTCCCTTTGGGAAACTTCTCCTTTCTGAAAAATTTATCCTGACATCTCCTTTGCCCAGTGGGGTAGCTGGCTGGTGCTCCTGCTTATGCAGAACCAGGCACTGTGAAATAGTAACTCATGTCTAGCCCAGGGTGAAAGGGGAAATATTAATCAATATGGCACTAATCACCAACCCAGTGAACATAGATACACGTCAAAGTTCCAGGGAAGATCCCTGGAGGCTCCTTTGCTGGGGACTTGGGTTCTCAGAATGGGGGCTCAGTGGGGAGGGTAACTGGAAGGTCCTCTGGGTAAGTGGCTACTTACCAGCCAGTGTGGAGGTGTATTCTCATGCCTGGCCCAGCCATTCTGGAGTCTGTGGCTGGATAGACAATGCTGGGGGAAGCCTTTTGCTGCCACCGTTTTGTTTCTGGCATTAATAAAGGCAAGGACCCTTTTCATCCTTCTGTATGCAGATACAGCTGAGATTTTCTGAGCTTTTCCTGGTCTAAGAGGGGAGAATGGACAACCAAGGAAAGTGGCATGACAATCTCTGACCTACTTGAAACTGGTAATTAATATTGCCTCATGGATACAATATTAATTCTGGGGCATGATAAATCCAAGTTATCTTCTACTTAAGTCTCATTATTAATAATCTTTGTTTCAATCATCATTCTCACTGCTGTGGCCTCCCAAACTGGATGACAACAACTTAGAGGAAGAAAGATTTATCTGCTCACAGTTCTGAAGATTTCAGGGGTTCAGTTCATGTTAGGCCACGTGAAGTCTGCAGAGCTCAGGACATGGTATGGGGGGAGAGAGGGAGAGAGGAAGGGAGAGAGAGAGAGAGAGAGAGAGAGAGAGAGAGAGAGAGAGAGAGAGAGGAGACACACCCACAAGTACTCTGTTCTTCACATCACAGAGGCTGGAAGCAAGAGAGAGAGAACAAAGGGATTCAAGGACACATGTCTCTAAGGCCACACTCCCAGGAACTCATCTCCTCCACCCCACCTGCCTGGGTTACCTCTCAAACTCATTATAATGGATTGATCCACTGATGACACTAGAACCCTCATAATTCAGTCATTTTACTTCTGAAACCATAACACATCTCATGATTGAAACGAGCTTCTGGTGAAGCTCACAGGTATATTGCACACTTATTTAACCAAAATGGCCATTTCATTTGGAAGTAGAATTTCCAAAATCTGGAGATCATTCTACTGAGTGAGCCTTGTACCTGGAGTCTGAGGAGTGGTCTGAGGTACACCAACCATCCTGTCCGGAGAGGGCCACCGAGCACAGGCTGGCAGGGTGATGATGACTGCTGGCTCTACTGACTCTCTTGTTGGCCTTGCTGGAGCTACAGCAGCAGCTGTGGAGACTTTCTGGCCTGTCATCTGTCTCTGGATGCTTGGCTTGGAGAACAGCCAGACTCTACTTCTGCATTTGCTTACAGCACACACTACAAGCTCCCACAGCATAATGTTGGAAGGAAGCTCCTCCCCCCACAAAACAGCATTCAGCACTAGCACTGAGATCAGACTTGTGGTATCAGTTGAAGAATGTTTGATTTAAATGTGAGAGATGTGTGGATGATATCTACACCTTTTGCTTTCTTTCTAATTCCCCTCTCCCCATTGGTACTTAAAATTGAACCTAGGAGCATTCTCCCTCTGAGTTATACCTCCAGCCCCCCTTTTTTTGTGGTACTGGGAATTGAGCCCAGGAGTCTCTGAGCTACACCCCCAGCCCTATTTTATTTTTTCTTATTTTATAACAGGGTCTCACTAAGTTGCAGAGGGCCTGGCTAAGGTGTGAGGCTGGCCTCCAACCAAAATCCTCCTGTCTCAGCCTCCTACACCTTTTGCTTTTTAACACAAATTATTATCATTGTTTAATTTCTCTTTAAATTATGGAGAATTTTTAAGCATTGCAAGTCTAGACAGAAAAGGCAAATGGGACTTTGTGTGCCTATCACATAGCTTCATCAAGGAAGTACTTGTAGTCAATCTCCTTTTATATAATCTCCACCCAGAGATGATATAAATCTCCAGCACTGCTTTTTTTCCCCTGAAAGAGCTGATTCTATTAGCAATGATTTGATGGAGTGACTCTTTCACAATGATAATGTACAGAGTCACCTCTGTCTTTGTGTACAAACCTGGGGATTGAATCTAGGAGGATGCTACCTCTGAGCTATACCCCCAGCCATTTAAGTATTTTTACATTTTGAAACAGGGTCTTGTTAAGTTGCTAAGGGTCTCTCTAAGTTTGAGGCTGGCCTTGAACCTGTTGTATCAGTCAGCATTCTTACTGATATAATCTAAAGAACTGACCATACTGTTAGAGGAAGGAAGATTTATTTGCTTACGGTTTCCTTGGAGATTTTTGGGTTCAGTCCATATGAGGCTGGGGACCATGGATCTCATGGTGGCAGGAAACACACAGAGGGAAAGCCCAAGGCTCATGGAGGCTGGAGAGAGAGAAAGAGAGAGAGAGAGAGAGAGAGAGAGAGAGAGAGAGAGAGAGAGAGAGAGAGGACTGAGCAGGGGGAGGAGAGGACTTTATATAATCCCTAAGGCCACACTGCCAGGGATCCTTCCTTAAAAACCAAGTCCCACTTCCAACATTTTTTCCATGAGGGCTGGGGGACATTCTAAATTCAAACCATCACACCTGTGTTCCTACTGTGTTAGCCTCTCCAGTACTGGGTTTACAGATGTGTACCACCATGCTTGGCATAGTCTCTGACTTCAAACATAATTGTTACACAATGGCAGAGGAGGAGGTATGCATGTCAGGAACAGAGAAAGAAAGAAAGAAAAAAAAAGAACTATTGATATATTCAGTTTCAGGACAAGAGTTGACAGCCAAGTGGACTGTGCCAGGTAAAAATGAGTCCTTTGGGAACAGTGCATTTGAGTTCCATTGGTGAAAATCTATAAGCATTGTGTTTTCTGGAGGAAGGTGATACCTATTGAAATAAAATTTCTGAATCAATGTCTTTCCAAGTCTATTGATCTCTTGTTTAAGTATTCAGTTTGAATTTTTACGATTTTGTTGGTGTGCATGATGGTTAATCTGAATTATCAACTTGATTGGACTGAGGGATGGCCAAGGATTAAGAGACTTCTGGATGTGTTGAAGGGGGAGGGAGGGTTCCAGAGATGACTGGTGTGTAGAATAGCCGATTGAGGGGGAAGTCCTTCCCTGAATGTGGACAGCATCGTCCAGTAGGCTGGGGAGCCGGATAGAACAAAGGAGGAAGAAGGACGAAGCTGTGTGAAGGCAAGCTGGGCTCTCCTCCAGTGGGTGCATCTATTGCTACTGCCATAGCCAAAGACAGGGGATGCCAGATCCTTCACTCTTCCAATGTGGACTTTTACCCGCGATTTTCCAGGCCTTTCCATCTTGGGCTGGGCTGCTTCACTGGTCCCTTGTATTCTGAGGCTCAAGCTTCTTGGACTGAGCAGCTACCAGCTCTCCTATGTGCAATTTAATAGCAGCCATTTCTTGGGACTACTCAGCTTCTGACTGTGTAAGCCAATTTCGTAAACATAACATTCATATATATGTGAATATATACAGATACACATATACACATACATATGCATACATATGCAGAGAGAGAGAGAGAGAGAGAGAGAGAGAGAGAACATGTTGGTTCTGTTCCTCTAGAAACCCTACCTAATACAGTGTGAATTGCTTGTCATTTAGTTTAAATGATGTTCAAAAAATGTTATGTATATGCACATATTATTTATATGTATAATATATATTTATGTTTGGAAATGATAAATACATATATATTATTTTTTAACATAGAGCTTGTTGTATTTCTTGGGCAATTCAATAGCATCTTCAGAATGTCCCCCTTCAAGCACATCCACAATTAAATGAACACTAAAGTCTCACTCATGCTTTTAATCATTCATTAACTAGCCACTTAATTTCTATTATGAGCAGGATTCATGGGGGAAGCAAGGATTCATGGGAGCCTCTGTCATCTGAGAAGGGTGAGCCAGCCCAGAGTGCAGGTAACTGCAGGACCAGGCAGAATGGAGTAGGTAGAGCTGCCACGTTGGGCGGGCACTTGGAGTGGCCCACTCAGCTTCAAGTGAGGTGTTCAAAGCATTGAGGCACAACCGGAAGGTCTATCAGAGGTGCAGAGGGCCCGAGTCCCCTTTCCAAAGAGCACTTCCCCCATTCAGAACCAGCTCTTCTGTTTAAATTTGGAGAGGGGGGACGCAGGTTTGAAGGCACGTGGGCAGCGGAGTGGCCACCTCTGCCATTCAGGAACAAAGAAGACTGGCTGCCCTGGGAGCCTGGACTCTCAGGAGAAGACCTGCAAAGGCATCTGTTGTTCCTTTAATGGATCGAACATTGCAAAAGTGAAGGCCAAGTCCATGGCCACACAGCTGCTTCCAGCCAAGGGGGCCAGCACTTGAACCTACTTTCCTGTAGTCTGAACCCCCATTGTCTTTCTTGACCTCTGCTATCTGCCTTGTTTAGGGACTGGAACAATCAAGACATTTGGAGTGCCCACCCACACAGAGCTACACGCTGCTCCAGTCTGGATGGGGAAGGAAAGAGCTCGGCCAAGGGTAGATGGCCTGGGTGCTGCCATTCTGAGTGGTGGCTAGGTTGTTACTTTACACTCAACCTTCTTGTAAGGTCAGACAGTGACAACACATTATTCACCCTCGGATGTTTGCTGAGCAAATACACAGTTTGCATGTTGGCGTGGACCCAATGTTCACTTTGAGAATTCTCGAATTACAGCTTTCAGAGTTGTGGGAGAGGGTAAGAGGTACAGAGATGTGATAAGAAAGGAGCCTGGCAGAGCTGTGCAAAATGAATCGTTTGTTAGTCACATGGGGGGCAGGTTTTACGCAGATCTGCTGTACCTACTGCCTTTCGTTGCATTTGTAAGAGGGGTACCAACAGAAGCTTCCCCCAAATATGGTCATTTCTAGAAGGAGATGTCTGCTCTTGCTTTCAAAGGACTTCTGAAGTATGTTTCTAACTTTATTAAGAAGACTACGCACATTTATGCTTTGAAGAAAATGATGCTGATTAGGAATTCATAAAACCAGAAGCCGAGCATTTATACGTAGGTCACATAGCTTTCTCTCAGACTCTATCTTCTGGTAATGTTTTCTATTTAGTTCTAGGAGATACTTTCAGTTGCGTTTTATCTGAAACTTAGTCTGCCCATTTTTGGTAGCGTATGCTTTATTTTTCTTTCCTGGTCAGTTCCTAATGAAACTTTGAATTGATCTAAACCTGAGAATTCACTCAAAATGAAACTGAGGGACTGTTTTGTCCAGGAATAGAGTCCTTTAAGGGGACAGTAGCTGAAAAGAGACTCAGCTGAGTGAATGACTCAGCTTTTCTTTGCTTTACCCTTTCTCATTTGTTCAATGATTTTCATAAAACCTGGGACTTTTGCCTGCAGAGTCACTGATGCCCTCAGAAGAAGGGAGTCATCAAAATCCAACACATGAGTAGGCAATCTGGAGCTTTTGATTTTGTGCCCAGGTGTCAAGTCTGTTGACGCAATGTTTGTCGGCCAGTGTTCTGACAGGAAGCAACTTGATTTTCACAGCCCTTTGGGCTTCCCAGCTCTTGATGGCCAGGACCTCGACTGCTCTGTGCCTGCGTGGAAGACTCGGCCTTCTCCAGCACTCTACTCTCCCTGCTCCAGGCAACTCGCTATGCAGACAGCAGCTTGGCCTCCATTTGCTTTTCTTTTTTGGGGGTCTTGTCTCATCAGACACGCATTCCAAAAAATTACCTTAAGATTCATTTCACCACTAAAGTGACATTCCCAGCTGTGCTCTGATCTACTGGATAAAAGGAGAGACCCGCTAGAAGTGGGCCCTGGCTGCCTATCACCTTTCAAAGTCTCTATGTGTGTGCGAGAGCCCTCATCCCTCTCTGACTATTGTTAGCAGTAATTAATGATGTATTATGAGATGCTTTTCATGCCAAAGGGTTCCCATACTCTGTGCAACTGCCGACAGGAACAGAAGTGGCTTCACCAGGGCGGGGCCACCTCTCGGAGAAGGCGTGGCAGCTGTTTAACAATGCGTAGCAGCATTCCAAAAACAACCCAGGCCTGGCAGGAGGGCCAAACTTGAGCCAACTCCAGTCACCTGGGGAGTTTCCTGGGCTAAAGGACATCAGGAGGCCGGACTGCAGGTTTTGGTCTCCCCAGGAAAGGCCCTCCCTGCTGTTCAGCCCTGGCTCAGGGTCACCTGCGAAATCATCCAGTCCCCCACTGCAAGCTGATGGCCAGTCCTCTGAAGCATGACCAGCTTCCCATACCACCAACAGAGGAGGCTGAGCATGGAGAGGAGGCTCCGAGCGAGGGCCCCCTGGCCTGAGCCCTGCCACAGTAGTTGGAAGTGAGAAGAATTCAGAAATTGGTCAGGTTCTTGCTGGTTAGGAAAGAGCCTGTCCAAATCCAACGTCATTCCCAAGGTCATCAACGCTGAGTCCATGCTGTGCGTCACCTGGCTCTGCTGTCATCTGCCCCTAGACTCCAGTGAAGCCCTCAAAAGTATTTCTTTCCAGACCAAAACCTGATTAGTGGCCAAAGAACTCAATTTATGGGCAGATTCACTCATTCTGGATTAGAAGGTTGAAGCTTGATGATCACTTGTATTGATTTGTGGTCCCCAATGTAGCATGCTTATTTTTATGGTTAAAAGAGAAGAGTCAATGGGACACATTTGTAAGAGTCAGTGAAAGATTAAAACTTAACAGAAAAATTAGTAGCTGTGCATGCCTCTAATCCCAGTACTTAGGAGACTGAGATAGGAGGGTGGCAGACTTGAAGCTACCTAAGTGACTTAACAAATTAGCGAGAACTGGTTTCAAGATAAAAAATGAAAAGGACTGGAGGTGTAGCTTAGAGGTAGAATGCCTTTGGGTTCAATCCCTACTAACACAATAAAAAAAGAAAGAAAGAAAAATTGATAGCTGCAATTGCAACATATCCATTAAAAGACTTCAATTTAATAACCTAGTTATCAGTGTATTATGTGTTAGGTTATGTATTATTTTGTGTAAAATGCCATTTCCTTGCTCAAGCTATTTAGTAAAAGCATGTCTAACAGAGCAACGCTCTAAATTTGTAACTGTGATGCTGCCCGATTCATGCATCTCTAATAAAAGTCACAATTTAATAACCTAGTTGTTATTAGAGTATTATTATCTACTCAGAGAGGGTAGAGCAAACCCAACCCAAACCAGCAGAGGGGAGAAAATAATAAAGATTAGAGTGGAGATAAATAAAAGAGATTGGAAAATATTAGAGGAAAGCCTTCAAAACTGAAGTTAGTTCTTGGGAAAGATCAATGGAGTTGAGAAACTTCTAGCTCAACCTTCTTTGGGGTGGGGTGGGGGGTGTCAAGGATCTTGCTCTTCCATTTCAATGGTACCAGACTGGCCCCTTCCTCCTCAGGGTCCATAAATCTTTGCAATGATGTCTTGCACACCAGAGGGTAGTGGAGAATCCATGGCTGTGTAATATAGGTCAGATAAAACTGTATTCACACCCCAAATAATTTTTTTCTTTTTGTGGTGCTAGGGATTGAACCCTGCATGTTCTATCTCTGAGCTACACCCCAGCCCTATTTTATTTTTTATTTTGAAACAGGATCTTGCTAAGTTGCTGAAGGTCTGGCTAAGTAGCTGAGGCTGTCCTTGAACCTGCAATCCTCCAGTATCAGCCTCTCAAGTACTGGGATCACAGGTGTGCACCACCACACCCAGACTGAATATTCTTATATGCACAATAAAGGAACTTGGAGCATTGGAGTAATTTTACAGTAGAAAGGAGCTGCCTTGGGCTGGGGTGGGGGCTGGAGGTAGAGTTAGCGCTTAATAAAATCAGGAGGAAACAGTGTTAGGGGCTCCAATTATCTCTTCAAGGTCTCAGCTCAAGGCACTGCCTTTCCTACTCTTTCTCCCCAGCAGTCTGTCTTCTCAAAGTGCAGGAACCAGGGCTGTTGTTCCAATATCACCATGTCTTGGTGACAGCTCTGACTCGGCACGGAAAATTCCACAGTTCCCAATTGGGTCCAAATTAAATATTGACTTTACTAATTTTAAATCGTTTCACCCATAGACAAATGTACTTTTAGGAGAACATTCTGAAGAAATTCTTTGAATGATCACCACGGTTCTGCTTCTCCCAAAGTTTCATGGGGGTGGGGTTTTGGGGAACAGGAGATGTGCTGGGGGGAGTAGCAAAATCCTCACCCCCAGGAGCACTGTCCCTGCCAGGTGCTAGGAGGACATGCTAGGCTCCCGTGGGGCTGGGAGCTCATGCCTATTTTGTTAAAATTATCCTCTTCCACACTGTGGCACTCGACCCTGCTGAGTCCTGTTGACCTGCGTCGCGTCGTCTTCCTCAGGCCTGTGTCTCCACACAGGGCTTCTCTCCTCAGCCACCAGCAAGGCTCCGAATGGATCCCCTTCTCCATTTCTTCCTTATCTAATTTATATTCCACATTGGTTTTTTTTTTTTTTTTTTTTTTTTTACAGTGTGTGAAAAGACATCATTTCTACTGTGTTGAAAGATCTTACAGGCTTTTATTAGTGATGCATGAGTCGGGCAGCATCCCAGCTACAGATTTAGAGAGTTGCTCCACTGAGCATGGCAGGACCATTCATTTGTATTAGCTAGCTTGAGCAGGAAGAAGGAAATTGCCTCATACAGGAAGCAGGTTGCCTCGAGCTCCTTTCCTTGGAAGGGTTAAAGCAGAGTGGACTTCCCTATCATGTGGGCTAAAACTGGCCTGTTGGGAGGTTTGCCTGTCATCTCTTTCCTGATTTATTTATGTTTTTTTGGAAGGTTAGATAAAGAACTGAGTTTTGGCTTGGTGACATAAAACTTTAGCATGAGTGACTCCATTTTGGTTTGGTCTATTGAGGCCTACTGTAGGAGCTCAGTCCAGATCAAGGGCCACCCACAGATTCTGTTTCTCAAGTGCCAGCCACTTGTTCCTCCAGATGCAATGTTTTTTGTCCCCGTCAAAACTCATGTTGAGGCTTGGTCATCTGTGTGACAGTGGTAGGAGGCATCTGGACTGTGGGGTGGGGCCCTCTCAACTGTATTAACGCCTTTCTCATGGGAAAGGGTTTGCTATTGTGGGTGTTTGCTTCCCTTCTCTCTTTTGCACGCACCTGCTTGGCCTTCTGCTTTCTGCCATGAGGTGAAGTAGAATGAGGCTATCCCTAGATGTGGCCACCTGCTCTTGAACTTCCCAGTGTCCAGAACTGTAAACCCAAATGAACCTCTTTCCTCTGTAAAGTTCCAAGTTTCAGGTATTCTGTTATAGCAACAGAAAACAGACCAAGGCATGGAGCCACTTTTGGAAGGACCTCTCACTGCCCACAGGGTGGATACCTGTTCTTTGAGAAGCATCATACTCTGGAGAAACTGCCTTTTTAGCCCAGGTCTACCCCCTCACAGCCTCCTGCCCCACACTCTTTGCTCAAGCCACTCAGGACTCTCCCTGTCTCAACCCTTTTGTGACTACAGCTCTGGTGGCCACCATAGATATAACCTCATGAGGGACCCTGACCGGCACCACCCAGGCAGGCCACTCTGGATTCCTGACACACTAAGACAGTGCAATGATGAATGTCCCTTATTTTGAGCTGCTGTGTTCTGGGGGAAAATTCATTGTATGACAATGAATTCCCCTTGAAATTATTATACATCAATAGGAAGATATAAGCAGCCTACTGCGGTGTTTGCAAATTGAGAAAAACTCCAAGAATGGCAGCTGGGGTAGAGTTATGGACTGGACAAGGGATGGATCCCCCCTCCCCAAGCTCATATTTTGGGAATGCAGCAGAGTTCACAGGTAGGGCATGGCTGAAGGAGGTGGGCCACTGGGGACATGACTGGCATTCTCTCTGTCCCTGGTCACCCTCATCTCCCCTCTCTGTTTCTAGCTGCCCTGAGCTGAGCAGCTTTCCTCTGCCACCGTGATATTTCCACCTTGGAGCCAGCCAGCCTTGGACTCAACTTACGAAACCACAAGCCCAGATAGACTTCCCTCCTCTAGTTGTTCTTGTCAGGTATTTTGGTCACCGTGATGAGAAGGCTGACTGATGCAGAGAATTGCCTTCTCCACAGCTCAATTCCCAGCACTGTTCCACCAGTGTCTGGAGCACTGTATTTTCCACGCACATTCAAGGGGATGGGTATTTAGAGGTAGAGCTATACTTGTGTTGCATTTAGGGATAACTATGGAAATGAAGAGAGACAAGGCATGCCAATATTGTTCATGAGTCAGTAGCAGGATGAACTCCGTATCTGAGCTGGTTTTTCTCTCCCGTCAGGAAGGGTCAGCGTAACAGAAAGGAAAGATTGTATCATGAGACGGCACCCACCCTGGCAGTCTTTGCATATACACTAGAATGTTTGCACAATGATGAAAGCCACCTAACAATGCATTTCTCAGAACATGTCCCCATGGTTAAGTGATGCATGACTGTATTTTGAAATTCACCTCAAACAATAGAAGGTGTTCATATTCACACAGTATGTGTGGTAGGAATAGACTAGAAGGTCATGTAGCCGTGCTAGTCTGATAGAAGCCATGGCTTGGAGGTCACAGAGGTCACCTTGGTATTATTGCATGTTGGTGCAGCTGTTTGCTAAGTTGTTTTGGGGAGGAATGACTTGAGAAGGTAGCAAAGTCGGATGGGATCCAGTCCCTTACCTGTGACCTTCAAACCTATAGCTTTGTGCTGAGTGTGGTCTGGAAGCAGGTTACAGTCAAGTACCTTTGGAGTGTCCTGACTCCTCTTTCCCTGTTTCCTCTCTCTGGCAGTGCCCCCAAGTTAGTCTCATTGACGGTCACTGGGTACCTGCTAGTCTGTTCTCTGTGCTCACCCCTTCTCTCGCTGGAAGCCTTTCATGGTGGTACACCCTTTACACACCCTCTCTCTCACCTGAATTGGTGTCAGTTGGCTATGTTAAGTCACCAGGAGCATTCTTATTGTAAGCCAACCATGACAGCCTTTTCTACTTGGGGAAGGAAAAGATCACCTGTGCTGTGTAAAGAAGTCTGGGTTTTACTGAGTGTGAAGTGAGACATTAGCAGGCTCACAGAACTGCACCATGGTGCAGGAGCTGAGTGGCAGTCCTAGGGGAAGGCCCTGGAGTTTGGGATTAGACCGATAAAGTACTCCTAGGAAAAGCTGCTGGAGTCTGACTAAAAACATTTGGCCAGAATGAAAATGGTGCCCAGTAGCTACCCCCGCCCCCGTCCAAGTCAAAGCTGAGGTTGACATGAGCAGGCTACACCTCCAGGACAGGGGACTGTTTGTGGAATGCATGCCCTGCTGCAGGCACTGAGTCCCTAGCCATGTGTGTGTGAGACGAGTATGGCTTGGTTCTGCCCTGGGGGCCCTCGCAGAGAATTGATGTGGGAATTTCACATGTGCACTGTTAAAACCAACTCACCTGCATGGTAATTATGCATTTCACGCAGGCTTAATGAGATAGTAGACACAGGAGGTAAATGCAGCATAATTACTCAAAATTAAGGCAAGACATTTTCTCATATGCTGTAGGTATTAGCATTTGGTGACCCAGACAAACATCTTTTTAAACCTTTCTTCAAGTCATTTATAATACAGTAAATTTGGTGTAGGAGTAAGAAAGTCTCATCAGTAGTCATAAGATCTTTGATTCAACCCACCTGATTTAGTTGTCTCTTCTAGAAATTGTTATTCCTTCCTTACTTAA
This sequence comes from Graphiurus murinus, assembly GCA_004027655.1. Taxonomy (NCBI): domain Eukaryota; kingdom Metazoa; phylum Chordata; class Mammalia; order Rodentia; family Gliridae; genus Graphiurus; species Graphiurus murinus. Next base: position 35,251 of record PVLC010001555.1, on the reverse strand, counting down.
CAAAAGCACGTATTTAGTATTTTTAATGTTCAGCACACTTTATACTCACTCATTGGTTACCAAAGCAAGGGAAAACAAACCCAGCAAAACGTGAGCTGTCTTATTCTCCAGGACTCATTGCTTGTCTTGTTTCTTAGATAGGGACACCTGCTCAGTCCCCGTGAGTTTTATGGGACTTCCCCTCTTCCACTGTGCAGTCCATTCAGTGATGTCACACACATGCACACATCTTCCTGCTGGGGATTGGATGCGGAGCAGCTAGCACTCACCAGCATGAGCAAGAACACATCTGTGGCTGTGAGGAAATTTTCCCTGGCTGACACTGACCTGGCGCCCATGTCACCTGGGCTAACCTGACTTAACATTCCAGGCTGGGGCTGGGTGGGGCTCTTGCCCATTCTCCGTAATGTGTGCACTGACTGACTAAATGAAAGCAAAAGCTCGCTCTCTCGGTACCCCTCTCACAGGAGGGGCGTCTCGGGGTGGACAGTGGGGCATGGATAAATGTTGGCTTTCTAATGACAGGCACTCTTAGGCATGCATGGTCTTGATGATAGCAATATTTTTGTGTGTAACTAGGGATTGAACCCAGGAGCAGTCTACCTCTGAGCTACACCACAGCCCTTTTTATTTTTATTTTGAAACAGTGTCTGCTAAGTTGCTGAGGCTCTCAGTAAATTGTTGAGGCTGGCAGCAACCTGCAATCCTTCTGTTTCAGCCAATTTTTAAGTTCCTGACAATGAGGAAACTAAGAACCTAGCACTCTCATTTGTCCCGTGGATTCTATCAAGCCGGTCATTAGTACCTTCCTAGCAGTGGACACAGATCATTCCTGCATTGGAATTAATTAGGAACCCTCAACTCTGACTTCCAAGAACATTGCCAAGCCCAGGACTTGTTAATTCTCTGCAAGAGCCGGACCTACATAAGATTCCTGAACACACCTTGCCCTTCTGCTGCACAGTCCACCACTTCACTTCCCCAGCTGTGGCCAGAATACACCTTCCCTAACCCTTTTCAGTTCTGGGAATCCTCTACCACCCCAGGGCTTGAGAGCTATTAGAATGAGCTCCTGTACCAAGCCTGGCCTACAGTAAGTGCTGAATAAGAATCTGCTCTGTCGACTCGCCAGCACCCAGAGTCGGCAAAGAGGTCTAGTCCTCCAGTGTCACGTGGGGCACTGGTGCACGAGGAGAGAAATCCATTCTTGCTCCTCTTGCTCAGAATCCTTCGTGTTGTCCTAAATTACTTGTTTGGAGACAAATGACCGCACTGATGCCTTCCGTTAGACAGAGGGAATGTGCTTCATGGGTCTGTTTTCTCTTTTCTTTTAAAAGCTTTGTCTGTCAAGAATACAAACAACAAAAAATGTTTGGATGTGGGGAAATAGGACCTCTTACACATTATTAGTCAGATTGCAAATTAGTACAACCACAATGGGGATCAGTGTGGAGGCTTCTGAGAAAACTAGGAACAGAAGAACCATATGACCTAGCTATACCACCCCTTGACATCTTTCCAAAAGAATTAAAGTCAGAATACTATAGTTATCCATGCATATCCATGTTCATAGCAGCAGTCCACCATAGCCGAATTATGGAACCAAACTAGGTGTCTGTCAGCAGATGAATGGATAAAGGAAATGTGGTCTATACACACACAATAGAATTTTACTTGGCCACAATGAAGAACAAAATTATGTCATTTGCAGAAAAATGGATGAAACCAGAGAATACTGTGCAAAGTGAGATCAGCCAATCTCAGAAAGTCAAGGCTCACATGTTTCTCTCCTCTGTGGAAGCCAGAGAGAAAATAGGAAACAAAAGGGACTTTAGATAAATGAGGAGAGGGACCAGCAGAATAGAGGAAGGGGACGGGGGAGGGAGGTGGGAAGGGAAAGGAAGACTGAAGAAGGAAACAGTTCAAATACTGCTCTGTCCATGTATGAGGGTGTTACCACCAATCTCACCAACATGTATGAGAGAGGAGAGGGGCGGAGTGGCAGGATCCAGAGGAAACACACCAAGTGTGTGTGCATGGGTGTTTGTATCACTTTAAATCTCACTGTGATGTAGAATTGCAGTGTACTAATAAAAGTATTTAAAAAAGCAATTTCTACTTTTAATTTTTTTCTGGGCTTTAGAAATGTTTTCCTTCTTTGTGTTTCTATTATGACTGGGTTGGTACATGTTTTAACTCCTCACAACTCTTTCAGGTTCTGAGGATATGAGGAACTGGTTCTAATGGCAGCCCCCACCCTAGGAATTTTAGTCTAAATGTATAGGTTTTCAGTATTTTTTCTCTGTTGAGCTTAAGACTGAAGTGCAAATTAGGGAGACCCTATTTCAAAATAAAAATGAAAAGGGCTGGGGGTGTAGCTCAGAGGTAGAATGTCTCTGGGTTCAGTCCCCAGTACATAGACACAGACATATCAGTTATGTAAGAATCAGATTCCTTACATAACTGTTAAATTATTTTGGAGATTATGAAGACTTTTCACATTTAGGTCCTATACCCTTCAAAATAAGCACTATTTAGGTAGCTGTTTCTTCCAATTGTGTGGCTGAGTATTTGGAGGTAAGAAAGACGGCAAACTCAAGAATTTGCAGGAAATTATACTTTCCTTTTCTTTTACTTTTCTCTCCCCCCCTTTTTTTTTTTGGAGGGGGGGAGCGGTACTGGGAATTGAACCCAGAGGTACTCTGCCTCTGAGCTGCAGCCCCAGTCCTATTTTTATTGTTGTTCATTTTGAAACAGGGTCTTGCTATGTTGTTGAAGTTCTCGCTAAATTGCTAAGGCTGACCTTGAACCTGCAATCCTCTTGTCTCAGCCTCCCAAGGATTATACGAGTGCCCACGGTGCCTGGCTGATGACACTTTCTATGGAGTTTGAGAAAGAGTTGAGCAAGACAGGTTCTAGAAAAAGAACCAAAAAGCCTTTAGAAAATAGCAGAGAAATTAGGAGATGATGTCTAGAAAAATAAGGGAAGGTACCCCAGCAGGAACACCCCTGCCCCTAAAATGAAAAGGAAAGACAAAGTGATATGCTTCTGTTAAAACACTGCTCACTGGCTGGCCTCCCACGCTCTTCCACTTCTGAGGTCACATCAGCATTTGTGCGAATCACTAGCTCCATGGCCATGTCAGGTAACTGTCTTTCTAACAGCAGCCCACATAACAGTCAGTGGGGTTCTCGGGCATCGGGGTGAAGTGTGCATTTTCCCGTCCTGAGGACTCCAGCAGCATCAGCCAGGAAGGTCAGATGCCAAGGTGAGGAAATCAGAGCCAGGAGGGATGGACCGGGAGCCTGAGCCTGGCGCGGTTCTGCTCTCTCAAGTCTCAAGTCCTCTCTCTGGGGAGACCCAGCTTGCTCTCTCTCTCTCTCTGGTATTCTCAGAGGACACTGCTTTTGACATGAGATCACTGACCTCAAATATCACAGCATCAAAACACAAGGAACAAGTTTGCTTCAGAAGAAGATGCCATGTTGATCTGTTTGTTGTTTGGGCAAAGACTTTTCTGACTTTTGCAAGAGGGCAGCTTAGCGCATGTAGACATGGAGGGCTGAGCTTGAGCTGCCAGTGCCTGGCGCTCCTTGCAGGTGGACAGGCTGGTACAGCAGAGGCTCCAAAGTAGTGTCTTTTCTGCAGGTGAGTGTACTGATATTTTGGGCTGGTTCTTTTGGGATTATGAAGATAACTTAAAATTGCCCTTTATTCATCTGAGTATAGTTGCTGCTGGTTGTACACAGCAAAGATGGGCCATCATCTTCAAAATAGCCGTTACTTATAGTACTAGGAAGGCCACGATGGGAGCATCACAGGTTCAAAGCCAAACTCAGCATCTTAGCAAGACCCTGCTTCAAAATAAAAAACAAAAACAAAATAGGGCTGGGGATGTAACTTGGAGGTAGAGCACCCCTGGGTTCAATCCCCGATACCACAAAAAATATGTATAAATTATATTTCTGTCTTTTTTTTTTTTTGTGGTACTGGGGATTGAACCCAGTGGCATTCTACCGCCGAGCTATATCCCCAGCCCTATGTTTTATTCTTTATTTTGAAACAGGGTCTCACTAAGTTGTGGAATGCCTCACTAAGTAGCTGAGGCTGGCCTCGAACCTGGATCCTCTGGTCTCAGCCTCCCAAATTCTGGGATTACAAGCGTGCACCACCATACCCGGCTTATTTCTGTCCTTTTCATGAAGTTGATCTGTTGGTGAAAATCATATTTCACATATGAAATGTATAAGAATTATTATGACTAATTTCCTTTTGTTCCTGGTTCTATACTATGGAAAAGGATGACAATTTTAGTTGATGTTAAACATTTCCCCTGAGGTTTCTATGATAAATCATTTGTCTTCTCTGGAAAGTGCTAGAAGTACGAGAACTTTAGGGTCTGGTCAGTTCCTCTCTGTGTCATCTGGGCAGGTTGGCTGTCTTTTCTGAGCCTCAGTTCTCCTCATGTGGAAAGTGGGAGTAATCATTGCACAGGATCCTACCAGGGTTAAGGACTGTATGTGGAGACAAGCTGGTACACGGGATGCTTATTCAGTGAGTTGCTCTGTGTTCTGACTCACAGTTATGACAGTACGAACTACTGCAGAGACTCGGTTACCACAGTGTAATGCTGGTGGTGGGTTAGATACCTTTTTCTCCATCCTTCCTTGTAATTCAGTAGACTATTTTTATCTAGAAACAAAAGGGATCCACTGAGCTCCCCTGATCTGAAGTGTAAACTGAGAGTCCTGTGATTTTTCACATAGTTGAGGTGTTCTGTAAATGGAATATTTAAAATAAAGATTCCTTATGAATTATGTCATAGAAACTCAATGACTTATTGTTTGACTATGTGAGTGCATGCTGTAATGTCCTTACTCCAAAGGACTCCAAAGCCAGTCCTGCTCTGGCAGGTGGACCATTTGCCGCTGCGACGATGATTTCCTCAGGGAAGTTTGCACCACTCCTACAAAGAAGAAGCAGGCTCTATTTCTCAGTATTTGGTAAACATTGAAGGTCACCATACAATTTTAACTGTGACAACCTTTCGACGCCTGCTGCGCTCTGTGCCTGGTTGTTTTCTCGGTGGCTTGCATTAGCAACCTTTGTATTTGTAACCTCTGATTTCTGTGTCTCCTGGGATAAGATTTCTGGGTGAAGTCATACTGCTGAGCTTAGTACACTCTGATCATTAAAAACAAAATTGGAAGACCAATATAGTAATAAAATTGGCTTAGGCCAGGGGATCTAAAGCTGGCCCTGCACTAATAAATGAACACATTTACGGGAATTAGGTCTTCTCTCTGGGTGTCTCAGATGGGAGGAATTTTTTGGAAAAGAGACATTTGGTCTCTGTGGAATCATGAGAAATGGGCAGAGTTCTGAGAGGAAATAAGGTGTAGTGGGAAGCAAAGATGTCTGCTGGGCTCGGAGGGCTCCAGGACGGTGGGGAGAGGGTCAGGAGGAAGGACTGTCAGCAAGCTAATTCTGCAACAGGGCAGGCAGCTCCTGGAGAGACCCCTGGGCAGTGACAGGGAGAATTACCACTGATGGGAGGTCAGCACAGATTAATTCAGGAACTGGAACTGGACACAGCTGGGCTCGTAGGGACAGAGCTGGGTGGCTCCAGAGGGGACGTGGAACAGAAACGAAACCTCCTGGGTCCTATTTCCTGAACCACTCGGCCCAGTGAGACGGGGGAAGGTTGAGGCCAGACATTGAAGAAGGGGTTTGCCAGCACCACTGAAACCAATGTGTGCCTCATGTGTGCCGAACAAGCCAGGAGGCCGCCTCTGGAAGGGGTCAGTGAGGTTAGAGCCTGTCAGGAAGTCGCCTGTAAAACAAGCAGCACCTCTCTTGAAAGTTCCTCAAGGGCACACGGTCCCAGGACTAAAGGTCCGCAGCTAATGAAGGTCACGGATACAGTCCTTGGATGTCACCCGGAAACTCTCATCCCCTCTGGATGTCTCAGCGCTGTGGGCTGGGATGACTTCTCAGTGACAAATTTAAAATATGTTGGAGGGTGTGGGTGTGTTGCCTCTGTATTGAGAGCTCTTTCATTTATTATTATTTTGGGGGGTTCTGGAGATTGAACCCAAGGGCATTCTACCTCTGAGATACACCCCCAGGACTTTTTATTTTTTATTTTGAAATAGGGTCTGGCTAAGTTGTGGAGGGCCTCACTAAGTTGCTAAAGCTGGCCTTGAAGCTATGATCCTCCTGTCTCAGCCTCCAAAGCACTGGGATTACAGATATGTACCACCATACCCGGCTGAGTTGAGCTCTTAGTAGATGGATGGAAAATGTACCAAAATGTTCCCCGTGTTTGGAAGTGAGTGACTGGTGACAGGACCCCGTCCTGACTGTATGGAAACTATAGTGGTTGAGCCAGCCCCTTCCTCTCTCCCGTGCCCTGCCACAGCATCAAGACGGGTCCTGCAGCCCAGGCTGACTCCCTGCTTTCACGGATGAAGAGACCTGGTGTGCCTGCTACTTGGTAATATGCGACTAGAACCTTCTTAAAGGGCTGATTTTCCTTGTACAAGAACAAGTTTTAATTTTCTGATCCTTACCTTACCTCTAAATTTCAGAATTGATATTGGAAAGGGTCTTAGGAAAACCTGAATTGAAATCTCAGCTTGCTGAGGTACTCAGCAAACTCCCTCTGGGGCCCAAAAAATCTCCTGACCTTCTAGACCTGGAGGCATCTTGGGGAAACATTACCCTATTCAGTGCCAAGGCCAACCTTGTCCTCTCCTCTCCCTTCCTCTCCCCTCCCCTCCCCTCTACTCTCCTCCTCTCCTCTTCTTTTTCTGGTATTAGGAGTTGAACATAGAGTCATTCAACCTCTGAGCTACATCCCAGGCCTTTTTATTTTTTATTTTGAAACAGGATCTCACTAAGTTGTTGAGGCTGGCCTTGAACCTGCGATCTTCCTGTCTCAGCCTCTCAAGCACTAGGATTATAGGCATATGCCACTGTGCCTGATGAGGCCACCCATTTCTTGCTTTTTATTTCCTTTTTTGTGTAAACTAGCCAAAGGAACAAGGAGTAGGTTAAAATATAAAATATAAACATATTTTAATAACAATGCAATGATCGATGCCCTATTATCCAGCATTTTTCTGTGCTAGGCATGCCATATCAATGATGTATGTCAAGTGCATTTAAAATGCCATCCCATTTAGTCTTTTCATAACCCTAAGGAGCAGGTACTGATTGAGGCTGATATATCTTGGGGTGCAAAGCTACTCTGTGATGGTAGTAGAGGCAGTAATGAAAATCTAGATCCAAAGTTATCTTATTCCTAATCCAAAGCTATGCTATGTTATCTAGAACTTAGCTTCTTAGAATTATCCTGAAGGATGGATTCTCCTCTACAGAGTAATAAAGTTATGACACTTACTAATGTTAATAATAATTTAGTAGTATCAGTTCTAATCATTCTTCAGTTTCTTTGCCTTTATAAATATTTCTTTTTTTATACTTTTATTGGTACATTGTAATTAACCATCATACTGAAGTTCAAGTGATACAAAAACACACATGCACACAGCACTTGGTGTGTTTCCCTCTGCGTCCCACCTCGCTCCCCTCTCTTCCCACTTTGTAATGTTAGTGAGATTGGTAGTGATACCGTCACATATGGACGTAACATTAGTTGAATTGTTTCCTTTCTCAGTCCTCCCTTTTCTTCCTCCCTATCTCCCTTCCCAAACTTCCTTCCACTGTTCTGCTGGTCCCTCTCCTCATGTATCTGAGCTCCCTTTTGTTTCCTATTTTCTCTCTAGCTTCCACATAGGAAAGAAAACATAAGACTCGACTTTTTGGGACTGGCTAATCTCACTTAGCATAACATTCTTGAGTTTTGTCAATTTTCCTGCAAATGATGTACGTTGTTCTGAACTAATCTATAGAACATATAAAGAACTCAAAATACTTAACAGCAAAAAAACAAATAACCCAATAAAAGGAGCAATTGAACTGAATAGACAGTTCTCAAAAGAAGAAATACAAATGGCTAATAAATATATGAGAAAATGTTCACCATCATTAGCAATCAAGAAAATGCAAATCAACACTAAACTGGGATGCCACCTAACTCCACTTAGAATGGCAGTCATCAAGAATATAAACAATAATAAATGCTGGTGCAGATGTGGGGAAATAGGAACTCTTATATACTGTTGGGGGGATTGCAAATTAGTGCCACTGCTATGGAGGTCAGTATAGAGGTTCTTCAAAAGACTAGAAATGGAACCACCACATGAACCAGTTATACCACTCCTCAGTATCTTTCCAAAAGAATTCAAGTCAGAATCCCATAGTGATTCATGCACACTCATGGATATAGCAGCATGATTCACAGTAGCCAAGTTATGGAACTGTCCATCAGTAGATGAATGGATAAAGAAAATGTGGTATATGTGCACAATAGATTCTTACTTTACAAATATTTCAAGATTTCCTTTTCATGTGGACCACAGAAGCCGACTTCCTGACCTGAGGGTTCTGGAGGGAGCGCTTGTGCTTTACCTGGAGGAGCCCACATTGAGTCTCCTGTCCACCCCTCTCCCGTTCCTCTGCAGCCCTGGGGGCTACTTGATGTCAGCTCCAGAGGTTCCCCTTTCTTTATCCCTGTCAGCAAAGCAATAAATAGATGAAGCTCTTGGGATCCAGGTGCGTGTACTGCCACGTCAGGCTTCCCAAAGTTGGGGCATTTCCAACTTTGGACAAACACTTGCTCATGCAGCTGCAATCACATTAAACACTCTGTTTTGGTTATCTTGTTGTTGCTGCTACTGCTGTTATTTCCCCCACAAACATTGAGGTTAAGAGAGATAAACCTTGAGGAATATATTTTGCAAAAGCATCTGAGTTTCTTTGCCAGAAAAGAACTCATGTGTCCAAAGATGCATAAGAACTTCTCCAAACAACATTGGCCTTGATTTCAACCCATCCCTTGTACCATAGTAAGAGGTTCTCCAGGATTTCTACAGAGAGAGAAAGAGAAGGGAGGGGGGTTCACTTTTCATAATGGCTGAGGTACTGAACAAGATGCCATACATTTTCTTTTGTTTTTCTCATGACTGCTCCAGTAGCTTTCCACACTCCCAAATTCTGGAGAGACCTGAAGATGAATGGTGTAATTTCTCCCTCTTCTCTGGTACGTCCAGGGCCAGCTTACATATTCCTTTGCACAGTGTGTGTGTTCTCCCTTGGGAAGAGGAGCCATCCCTTTGGTGTGTGGCAGAGGGACAGGAAGGGAGCGTGCTTGATGGCAGAAGGAGGATGTGGCAACAGCAGATGAGAGGACTACACACTTTTGCTGCTGATCAGAGGTCAGGGGGACACAGGGAAAGGAAAGGTCGCAGGCCAGTGCCCACTCCCATGCCCTGAGGGCTGATGGGAGAACCGTTATGAAAAAGGACAAGGATTCGGATCTCCAGGAGTACAGCTGGAACCCAGCACTGACCAGGAGGACATGAGTTCACCGGGCTTGTAGAGCCTGGCTACAAGGGACAAGGTATAATACCACGGGAGCCAGCAGATGTTGCCAGTCCAGCCCAAGGTCAGAGTGGACCCCGCCCCCCAGCAGGAGATGCCCTGGTTACCTCCTACTCTTTGCCCTGAGGTGTCATTTTATTGCCATGAGCAGGAAGGAGACGCTCAGCACTACTTGAAAGAGCCTGTCCCAGAGACCAGATTGAATGGCTGTGCTAACAAATGTGCATCTCACTCCTCTGCACATCTGAGCATAAAGGCACAGCGCGTAGAACGTGGCCATTCCATCCTGGCTGTTTGCTCCGAGACTGGTCTTGGCTGGCCCATCAGCTGGGAGGAGACCATCCAAGTCCCTGCAGGTCTAATCTCCTTGCTGTTGGGGCACAGGTGGCATCCACCATAGGCTGAATGAATCCCTGCACAGCAAGTCTACGGTGGGTGAACCAAAGGCCTGACTAGGGACCTCTGGGTGCTCGGCGCCTCTCCTTTGGTACACTGGATGTTTTTCTGCAAATCTTTGTGTCCTCTACCATGACCTGATTTAGCTCTTTCCTTTGTTTCTCTCTCACTTGGTCCCCACCAGTAATCATCTCAGACTTTATATGGAATGCCCCTCTCTTCCCGTGGTGAGATTCTTTTTGGAGAATCTGAAGGGAGAAGATGAGTCACTGACACAATCGTGTCTACACACTAGTATTATGGCTCTAGTCACCTTCCGAGGGCTGGGGGGGCACTCCCTTGACCCCAGGCAAAGTTCAGTGGCTCTGAGTGAGCTCTAGGGCCAGGCCACGTGGACACCTGAAATTATAAACTGTTTCTTTCAGCCCGGAGTCAGGGATAGAGCTGCAGCTTTGACTTTGGAATCACAAGGCTCTGGGTGGTCAGCAGCCCCAGCCACAGCCCTCTGCCTGGCTCCGTTACTTACGGTCACCTGTGAATGCCCAAGACATTTTATTATTATTATTATTATTATTATTATTATTATTATTATTATTATTTTGCCATACTAGGGATTGAACCTAGGGGCATTCTACCTCCATGTCACACCCCCAGCCCTATTTTTTATTCTTTATATTGAAATAGGGTCTCACTAAGTTGCAGAAGGCCTCACTAAGTAGCTGAGGCTGGCTGCGAGCCAGTAATCCTCTTATCTTAGCCTCTCAAGGATTATAAGCATGTGCCACCATGCTTGGCTTTGCTTTTATTTTTTATTTTGAAACAGGGTCTTGCTAAGGTGCCTAGGGTCTCGCTAAGTTGCCAGGCTGGCCTCGAACCTGTAATCCTCCTGTCTCAGCCTCCCAAGTACTGGGATCCTGGGAGTGCACCACCACACCTGGCTCTTGGGAACTCTTAACAGGCATTCTAGGGAATGTCATTCAAGGAAGGCTATTGTACAATGAGATTGATGTCCATGGTAACTTGCAGGACCAAAGTTTTCATTTCTTCTTTTTGTAATGTTATTAAATTTTCATGACTTCAGCTCCTGGGAAAGTCGGAGAGTCTAACCGGGCCTCCCATGAGACAGGCCTAAAGAAGTAGAGATGGGGACTCAGAGGGCAAAGCAAAAGCAGATGGAGGCCTCTGCAGCTGAGACTTGAACTTGAGTATTTCACAGTCCCTGTTGCTGAACGTAAAACCCCATTAAGCGTATTCTGAGAAAGAGTTAAACTAGCAAGCTGCCTTGTGACCTCCCATCCCGCCAGTGTCCACCAGCACTGAACTTGGCTGTCAGCAATGTCTGGGGCAGGGGAAAGAAAGCATTTTCTTTTCTTATATGTACTTTAATTGGTGCATTGTAATTATATATTATAGTGAGAGTCAAAGAGATAAATCCAGGCATACACACATCGCCTGGCGTGTTACCGTCAGCATTCCACCCTGGACAGCTGGCTCATCTGCAAATGGCAGATTTTGAAGTTCTGCTTTCTTTTGCCTGGGGCTCTGGGTCGGTGGCAGTACTGTAAACAGGGAGATATGATTTAGCCTCTTTTTTTTAGCCAGCTGTCGCCTCTCCCCTATAATTTTCCCTTTCTCCATTTAGACGGCTGTGTACCCACAGAAAGCCAGGCTGGCCAAGCAAGTCGACCTGTGCTCTGGCCAGGAGGAAGCCTTCTGGTGTTTTGAAAAGATGTCACTTTACCCCACAAAAGTCCCCTCCCATAAAGAAGGCTATCGTAGGGGCAGGAAGGGCCTAGGGTAGAGTGTGGTGATTACCAGTGGCGGCTCACTCCACCACCTGCTATTTCTTAGATGTCAAGGAACTCTGGAAGTCTTAGGAGACAAATAGCCTCTAAATGCACCCCTCCCTGTGTGAGGCAGCAGCAGCAGGGGGAGCTTTCTCTCTGGGGGAGGAGCCAGCTCCACACCTTGGTGTCTGCTTTTATTTTTGGTACTGGGGATTGAACCCAGGGGCATTCTACCTCTGGGCTATACCTTTAGCCCCGTTTGTTTGTTTATTTATTTATATTTTCAAATAAGGCCTCACTAAGTTGCTGAGGCTGGCCTCATACCTGGGACCCTCCTGTCTCAGCCTCCCAAGCAACTGGGATTACAGGCATGCAACACCACCTCCAGCTTATAATAAACAATTTTAGATATCAGGTTTAGGATTGTTAGGTAAAAGAGGAAACTCAGTGATATTTGAATTTTGCATAAACAATAGAATTTTGTAAGTACATCTGTGATGATTAGTCTTGATTGTCAACTTGACTGGATCATCAGACGCCTAAGATTATGTGACTTTGGGTGTGTTGATAATCAGTGTATGTAATGGCAGATTGAAGGGGAAGTCCTGCCCTGAATGTAGGCAGCATGGTTCTGATAGACGCAGGATCTGAATAAAAGGAGAAAGCCACATGAAGGTGTGCATGGTGCTTCCTGAAGAAAGCGCATCTGTTCTTGTCTGAGATATCTGCCTCCAGCTCTTCTAACTGGACCTTCATCATCATTTCTCCGGAAAGTTTCTTGCTCTTTCCATCTTGGACTGGGACTGAATTAGTGGTCGCTCTGAGTCTGAGATTCCAGCTCTTGGACTGCTTGACCAGCTGCTGGTTCCTCTGGCTCTCCACATGCAATCGGAAACTTGGGACTACACTCCCTTGGACTGGAAGCTGATTTGATGAATCCTGTTACCATAATGCATCCTGTGAATTCTGTTACTCTAGTAAGCCCTGACCAATATAATGTCCAAAAGATTGCATATGAGATATATTTATACTAAAGATTATGCATTCTCTAAAATTCCGATGTATTTTTATTTATTAAATTAAATTGGACCAACACTCAGCAGGTTAGAGGCAGTGATGGTTAGCTTTGGAGTGATTGCCATATTGTAGGGAAGCAGAGGACACTGAGCTCAGGGAAGCAGTGAGGAGGTGCATGTGAGTGTGGACCTGCAAGCTACACCACAGTGCTTTACAGTTGTCTATGCTCTGAGGACTCTGTGATGATGACGATGGCGGTACTGGGGATTGAAATCAGGGACTTTCTACCTCTGAGCTATACCACCAGCCCTATTTTTAAAATTTATTTTGAAACAAGGTCTCATTAAGTTGCTGAGGCTGGTTGCAAACTTGTGATCCTTCTGTCTCAGCCTCCCAAGTACTGGGATTACAAGTGTACACCACCAAGCCCAGCTTCTTGTGCTATTTTTGTTGAAGCCAAAAAGTGTTTTTTTGCAACCTTGAACAATTAAGAACTTTGTGGGAGTTACAGAGGTTGTAAATGATTGGCCTACAGCATAACCACTTAGCTACTACTACTCTACTACTACTACTACTACTACAGTAATAATAATAATAATAATAATAATAATAATAATAATAATAATAATAATAATGACATCTGGATTCATTGATAAAACTAGAACAAGTGACAGAGTGAAAACTAAAATTTAGTCATCATCTAATTCTATCCATTTTTCTGCAAATATGTAATTTTGTTCTTCTTTATGGATAAGTAATATGTGGAAACTGGAGAGAAAAGGAACCTCAGATAAATGAGGAGAGAGACCTGTAGGACAGTGAAAAGGGTTTGGGGGAGGGAGTCAGGGAGGAGGAAAGGAGGCTTGAGGAAGGAAACATTTCAAATACCACTGTGTCCATATGTGAAGGTGTCACTGCCAATCTCATGCTATTGGGGACTGAGTGGGGTGGGGCGGGTAGAGGGAACACACCAGGGATATGAGCTTGTATGTTTGTATCACTTTCAACCTCCCTGTGATGCATAATTACAATGCACCAATAAAAGCATATTTTAAAAATTCAGCCATTTTGATTCTATAATACTTGCTTCAAATCTCCAGGGATGGACACTGAAAAATTCTGTGGCCCAGTGACCACAGAGAACATGGAAAATGAATGTGGTGGTCTTGGGGAAATGGAGAACTTACAATTGGAAGATGGATTTGATTATGAGCCTGCACAATAATTGTTTCGTGACACCTTTTTCTTTTTGGTAGTGGAGGTGGAACCCAGACATATTTTACCTCTGAGCTACACCTCTAGCCCTATTTTAGTTTTTACTTTGAAACAGGGTCTTGCTAAGTTGCTGAGACTGGCCTCGAACCTGTGATCCTCCTATCTCAGCCTCACAAGTACTGGGATTACAGATGTGTACCACCACACCCAGATCTCTGGGTCAATTTAGCCTCAGTCTTAGATCTAATATCTTTATGGATTGTATTTTTTTGTTGTTCTCCCTTTTTTGACTTATTTTTTACTTGTTCATTGTAAGTGATACCGATAACTCTTTCATACTTCCAGATAACACTGGGAAGCCAGGGAGACATTTGTTGCAATATCAAAAAATGTGCAAGAAATGTTTACTAAAAATTTTCCCCACAGAATGATTATTCAAATAGTAGTTGTTTATGTGTTGACTACAAAAAACATTGTTACTGTCAACATAAATAATAATTAAGGAGAGATTCTCTAAATAGTGATATTTACCTGGCAATATCAGAGCACTGGGATGGGAATAGTGAAATCATAATAAAACACAGGTTTATTCAAAGATGTTGAGGCAAGATAGGATTTTTAAAGGGAAAAATTGTCAGGCATGATGGTTCATGCCTGTAATCCCAGTACTCTGGAGGCTGAAACAGGAGGATTGCAGGCTTGAGGCCAGTCTCAGCAACGTAGGGAAGACTTTAGCAACTTTGTGGAACTCTGTTTTAAATTAAAATATAAAATAGGGCTAGGGGTATCTCAGAGGAAGACTGCCCCTGGGTTCAATCCCCAGTACCAAGAGGAGGAGGAGGAGGAGGAGGAGGAGGGAGAAATGGAGAAATAATATTAGCTGTCTGGATTCTATGGTGGCTGGACAGCTGCTGGGTCCTGTCCAGAGCTTCTTGTCTGTATTGTTGCAGTCTTAAAGATAAACTTTGTTACAGAAATCTATATACACATGGGAGGCCTGCAAAGTGTGGGTGCATGTAGGAAGAGAAGGAATCCCTTGTGGGCCATTAGAAAGTCCTTGAAATGGAATTATCTTAGACAGTTGGACCTGAGCCCTCTTCTTTCATTACTTCCTGAGTTCAAGTTTGCTTGGGTCAGACCAGAATGATTTCACCTCATCTAAGAGTTAACTCATTAGTACAAATAACACACAGGGCTCTGATAGAAAAACAGACTGTTTTCTTCCTCCCTCCCTCCCCGACTCTGTTCTTTCCTTCCCGTCTTCTACTTCTCTTCCTCCTTCTTCTGTGTGGTACTAGGGATTGAACCCAGGGACATTCTACCTTTCAGCTACACCCCAGCCTTTTCAATTTTTAAATTTTGAAACAAGGTCTCTGTAAGAGACAGAGGGCCTCGCTAAGTTGCTGAGGCTGGCCTAGAAGCTTCCATCCTCCTGTCTTAGCCTCCCAAGTACTGGAATTTCAAGCGTGCACCACCACACCTGGCAATTTCTCCTCTTTTGACTTCAAAAATTCTGTCTTGCCTTAGTGTCTTTGAATATACCTGTATGTTTTTTTAAATCTTAAAAACATTTTTCTTCCAACCAACAAAAACGATTCCTTTTATTACTGTATTGCTATAAGGCGAGGAGAACAAGTACCATTGTTTGGGTTGCATCATTGGGGAACCTCATATGTGTGGCAGTCCAGCGGTGGCCCCTGCTAGAGTTCATGGCCTCAGTTAGAGCTAATGCCTTTGAATCTACATATTCCTAGAAATTGAGGCCCAGAAGCTTAGTAGGTGCTCATGTCTGGATAAGTGTTTCCCACAGGCCACGTCTTCAAGTCTTCAAGGCCCAGGTGCCAGCTTGTCTCTATTGGGCAGTGATAGGAGGAGGTGGGGCCTCGTGGGAGGTCTTCAGGACATTGGCAGCGTGCCTGTGAAGGGGATGGTGGGACCCTGGTCTTCTTCTTTCTTCTCTTATTTGTTCCCCGGCTCACAATGAGATGAGAGGTTTCTCTCTTCCTCATGCCACCTCCGCGATGTGCCGTCACGTCACAGGCCCAAAGCAACAGGGTCAATTGATCATGGTAACTTCCAAAATGGTGAGCCAAAGCAACCCTTTTCTCTTTATAGGTTGATGATCTATTTGTTATAGAAAAGCTGACTAATACAGTAGGCCATTTATTTTGAAACCTATAAGGTGACAATGGTCTCTTGAATTCTAAGCTTCTTTTTTTCTATTCTATCACAAAAGCTAATGGCTTCACAGCTGGTAGATGACTAGTCTCAGGCTTCAGATTTTGTCATTCTTCAGAGTGTTATCACTAGGATCTTCTGAAAAAGCATGTGAATAAATATTTGAAAGGGGAAGGAATTAGAAATGATTTGTGGGCTTCTCTATTGGAAGATTTTTGTGCTTTCCTGCCCTGTGAAGTTCTGCCCAAAAGCACAATTGATTCAATGGGACTACTGTGTCATGTGGATGAACAGCTGGTTCTCTCTGTCTTCCCCTCTGAATTAGCAATTCATGATTTATTTTGGTCTTGCGAAGACACATTCCCAGATTGTGATGACATACACAAACCATTTGAGTGAATTCAGTAAAAATGAAGAAAAATAAACTCCAAAGAATAAGCAGGGCAGCTGAATTTCATCAAACACTTATTTTTATTTACAAGATGGCAGATAGCTAGTTTGGTTGTCTCTCTCTTTTAGATTGCATCACAAGTTTTAAAATCCAACGTTTCAATTATGAGAGAGGACTCCTGCATCCCAATTTTCTTTCCCACAAATGTGTTTTCCATGAAAGGGAGCTTAGTCTTTAGCATGGCTGGATTACCAAATACTTGAACTGAATGTTTTTGAAAAGGTTTATCCCCTACAGACAGCATTCTGTTTCCTTAGCACCGGGATGGGTGTTTCGTGAAGTATCATAAACAGTTTACTTTATAACTTAATAAGAAAAACTAGTAACTCACCCTGGCTTTGGAAGGGTTTGCAGCTGTAACTTCTAATTGTCTGGGACTGCCAAGGTCAGAGGTCACTGACTTGGCAGAAGCTGATGGTGAAGTTTCCACCTCTGTTTCCTGGTTTGTGGGTGGGGTGAGACAGGACAGAAAGAATTGGTGGATGGTACCTGGAGTTAATAAGATTTCTCCTTCCAGTGAGCAAATCTCTCATATCATGCTGAAGCCTTCAGGGGTGTGCATTTTGATTGAAGGCAAGTATAATATTTACTCTTGAGGCATAGGAGGAAGATACATACCTGGTGATAGATATTTGGGGAATATTTGAAGACTACAAGTTCAGTAAGTGTCTAAGTACCTGAAGATTAAGAAGAGTACCCATGAAGCCTGCCCCTTTTCTTTTTATTGGGTGCATTATAATTTTACATCATATTGGGGTACAGAGTCTTAGAAAAATACACCCACACAACTCTTATTGCCCTCCACACCAGGTCGCTCCCTCCTTCACCCTTACCCTGCAAGTCTTTGAGATTGGAGTTGGCAATTTTGTAAATGTGCATGGCATTATTTCTACTATTGCACTCTTTCTGACTTCATCTCCCCCCTCCCCTCCTTAGTCGCCCTCAGTCACTCCCCTGGAGTATCTGCTCCTCTATTTGATGTTGCTCTTTTTTCTGATATCTCTCAACCTTCCACATATAGGAGAGAACATACATCTATTCATTCTTTGGGACTGGGTGTACTCATTTAGTACAATATTCTCGAGTTCCATCCATTTTCCTGCAAATAGTGTATTTGAAGAGTTATAAGAAGAATAATCTTCATGGCTGAGTAAAATTCCATTGTGTGTATCTACCAAAGTTTTGTGAACCATTCATCTGTTGATGGATATCTAGACTGGTTCCATAATTTGCCTATTGTAAATTGTGCTGCTATGACCATGGATATGCATGCATGATTATAATATTCTGATTTCATTTCTTTTGGGAAGATGCCTCTGGCTCTTTTCTTTACATCTATATAAAACATCATTCTGAAATGAAAAAGCTTAAAACATTGGCAACACCTGTTTTTCTCAAAGCTTGGCCATTTCTGCTACACCTGGTGTCAGCATGGGTGATCCCACAGCTAGGACTGAATCATCTGAAAGCTCCTTCACCCTCTTGCCTGGCAGTCTATGCTGACTGGCTATGTGGGCCTGAGCACTCACACATGGCTCTTGTATACATTGAGCTTCCTTACAACATGGTGGCTGGATTCTGAGGGCAAGAATACTGAGGAAAGGAAGAAGACCTGGGGTGGGGAGAAGCATGTTACCTTTCAGACCTAACCTTGAAAACCATAAAGTACTACTTCCTGTGTGTTCTATTCTTGAGTAGTTGCACAGTCCTGCCTAGGTTTCAAGGAAACAAAAAGTGGTTCTACCTTTTGGTGGGGACTTGCAAGTTTCTGTAAGAGCAGACAGAACCAGAAATATTGCTGGGGAGATGGCCAGCATCAACCAGACATTTGATGAGAAAAATGCTAAACATGAAATTAATTATCACACATTTTTTTTTCTGTTCAATAATAAAAGGATCAAGAGGAACCTCCTCTCCTCTCACTAAAAAGTTCTGAGATACTAAAGAGAAAATATCTCTTTCTCTCAAAAAGTAGATATTTCCAATTTTAGGAAACATGGTCGAATTGGTCTCTAAGGTGGTAAATAATTATTTCATTTATTTATATAGGTCCATGCAAAAAAAAGTACATGCATAAATAGAGATGATACATACTTTCGAATAGTCCATGTCTATGAAGAAAGGGGGGAGGGGTAGAAAAGGAGGGAATCTTTGAGTTGGAATTATATTTCTTTAGAGAGATCAAAAGTTAACATGATAAATTGTTTTCTGTTAAATACAGGTAGGGGCTACTAGAGCATGTGGCATGCTATTTTCTCATCTTTATCTGGAACATTTCATGGTGGCATGTATCCCAAATGAGCATCCCATAGAGACCAGCACGGGCAAAGCAGGGCAGGAGGGAAAAGATTCACACAGAGCTAACTGTTGGAGACGAAATCATTCTTTTTTGTTTGTATTTGTGGTACTGGAGATTGAACCTAGGGAGGTCCTACTTTTGAGCTATAGCCCTTTGTATTTCTATTTTGAAATAAGCTCTTGCTAAGTTGCCTAGGGTCTCACCAAGTTGCTGAGTCTGGCCACTGGCCTTAAACCTGTGATCCTCCTGTCTCAGCCTCCTAAGTACTATGATTACAGGCATGCAGCACCAAGCCTGGCAGAAGGTAAAGAATCCTTTATCTTGTTGCAAATGAATAATGGCAAGGAGTTGGGGGAGAATAGAACACATTTGGGAGGGGGATGCACTCCGAGGTTGGTGGTCATTTAGATGTGAGGACCAGACTGGGGCCAGATTTAATTAGAGGTCCTGAGATTCTGCACTGAGTTGCTTAGTCTCCTGAACTCTATCTCCTGGGAAGTTGGAAGCCATAACATGCTTTTAGGCAAAAAGATTTGAGTGTAAGGAAGAACAAAAGAAGCCATTTGAGGGATAGACTGCAGTGGAGATGTATTCCATGCAGGAAGGCAAGTTAGAGCTTACAATAATGGAGGTGTGAAGGATAAACGACGTAAGTAAACCCTGGCAGGATGGACAGGGTGTGGAGATTAGCTAGATGTGAGAGATGGGAAACACAAAGTAGTCTTCCTGGATTTGGGGAAGAAGAGAGAATGGTGTCATGAAGTCAAGGAATACCAAGAAAGGAAACTTTGGGAAAAGATAATGAGCTGGAGTTGGAAAATTATGAATTTTAAACTCATGTCTAATTTGGGGTGTCTTGGTAAGTAATAAGTAACTTTTACTATCAAATGCTCAAGGTACCTACTTGGCATGCATCACTATTTATTTATTCTGATAACAGTCTGTATCATGCCTGGTGGAACTGAGGCTGAGTTTAGTAACATGTTCAGCTAGACTCTAAATCAGGATGGCCTTGCCTCACAGCAGCAGGGAACTGCCAGCTAGCCTGTACTGACTTCCTTCTAGGGCACGGTTGATGTTAAGCATAACCCATTCATACAGTTCTTCAAGTAGCTTAGAGCCACCCTTCAGTCCCATTTCACAGATGGGAACTCTATGCCATAGATTTATTAAGTGGCCCATAGTCTCTTGGTGTGCCTGCAAATGGTGTCCTTATTAAAGCCGCCAGCTCTGGGTTGGATCTGGAGATCTTTGACATGACTATAGCTTGTTCTGAGCAGTGATGGGTAATCCATGTGGAGCCCACAAAAGAGTTCTGAACATGCACTGCAGTGCCCAAGGCAATTTTATCACTGGACAAGGTCACACGGCAGACATTTTTATTCTCTGAATAGTGGCAGTGACTTGCCCTAGTCTGCCGAGACAGGGGGAGGTGAAGCTTATACTGAAGTTCAAGCTCCTCATCCCTCAGTCTTGTGGTTTTTCTCTCACCCTTCCTCCCTCCCTCCCTCCCTCCTTTCCTTCCTTTTATTGGTACATTGTGATTATACATCACAGTGAACATCATAGTGGTACAAACACACATGCACACACACACTTGGTGTGTTTCCCTCCACATTCCACCCTGCCCCTCATCCTCCCCATACATGAGTGAGAACTTTATATATGGACACGGCATTATTTGAACTATTTCTGTCCTTAATCCTCCTTTTTTTTTGCCTCCCCATTTCTCTTCCTCAATCCCCATCCATTATCCTACTGATTTCTCTCCTCATTTATCTGTTTTCTATTTTCTTTCTAGCTTCTACATATGAGAGGAAACACACCTGTTGATAGAAATATCTGTTGATGGAAGTTTAGGTTGGTTCCATATTTGACTGTTGTCAATTGTGACTTTCTTTTTTAATACTCCCTTGTCTGAAATGTGCAATTCAAGGTAAAACATCAGAACATTTTACCTTGAAAAGGCAGGCAGTTAAATTGTGTTGGCATTTGAAAAAGGAGCATATTTTTCCTTATTTGGAAAATCCACGTGAGGGGCCTTATACCCTGATACTGTGTGGAATTCCATGAGGCCCGTTGATTTGCTCCATCTTCACCCTGATGGCCTTGTTTCTCTGCCCAGGCTCTGCCCTGCAGCTGTTGAGGGTCTCCATCTGATCTGGCCACCTTGACAGCTGCTCTGGGTACAAACTAGGACTTCAAGGTCTAAATAGCTCTAAATCTATGAAGTGGTGTAGCCCTAAGAGGAAGACACTTTAATTTTCCTGGAGAGAAGATCTCTTTCAACACAATGTTGTGCTATTTGTACAAGAAAATATACATATGTATGTATAAGAATGGCTTATATACATCCCATGACCAGGGATGGGAGCCGGGAGTCTCCCTGGAAGGGGAGCCAAGCACCCGACTTCACATCCCAGATCCTCTCCTCAAGAGGCACCTCGCTTACAGCAGATTACACTGGCTCAGGCTAAATTCCTTCTGCCAGAACACTGCCCTGCATCTCTCTCATCCTGCAGGGGAATCTCTGTGGGGAGGACTGGGGCTGTGGCCCACTCTCTCCCTTCTCTTGGGATAACCTGTTGTCTCTTTCCGACTGGCCTCTCTCGGCTCCGTGTTCTGAGAGTTGCTTTCTTCTTCATTCAGGGGCAGCCATGCTCATCTCTTGCTCAGGAGAAAATGCTAAACATCCAATTAATTATCACCCATTTTCCTGTTCAGTGATAAAGGGACCAAGAGGAGCCTCCTTCTCCCACTGAATAACTCTGATATACTGAAGAGAAGAACCCTCTCCCTCTCCTTGTTTTTCTCTCTTACAACTCAAAGCTTAGATCAGTAAAGATATACTGAAATTGGGTGAAATTTTTTTTCTGCCTCGGGTCATGAAGAAATTCTTTACCCAAAGTCCGAACAAATATGACTAGTTAGTTCCAGAATGTTCTGAAATTTCTTTTTTAGTTCTCTAAATATGACAGCTTTATAATTACACACACACACACACACACACACACACACACACACACACGGTAAAAATGAGAGAATGTTAATATCTCTGTGCTCATGAGGGGCAATTGGTCTTATTTAAGAGTTAGATAGTTCAACTCACTGCTTTTCTGAACCCTGAATGGGTCCAACCTTAGTTCTGGGCTTGTTAGCTTCCTCCTCCTGTCTGTCTCCATGTCTACCTCATTTGATTTTCAGCTATTCTCATTCACTATCCTTCCCTGTCTCTTGGGCTGTCAAGCATGGCCGACCTTGAATTGCTAATTCATAAAGATTGGCCTTTGGAGCACAGTTGTCAAATCCAAGGATCCTGTGAAATTCATATTTGCAGCTAGCAATTTTCAAGAATTTGAAATTTAAGACCAATAGCAATTATAATAAGTATCTAAAAAACAATATTAACTGTTATGGGCATCAGTTTGGGCATTTCCTGAAAGCCATGTTGGACTGTAGGTTCTATATTCCACAAATTAATTCAACAAACATTTGAGTATGAACTTGGCGCCAAAACTGTGCTGGGGGCAGCAGGGGGACTGCTTCTCCCTCTATGGAGCTTGCGGTCCGAAAGGAAAGTAGATGACAACTCAGTAGCCCTCACACACGGGCCACAAATGAGGTGCTATGAGAATGTTACAGGGACCTGACCGAGTTTAGGGGGCACCTTGAGAAGTAGGCCCAGAGTTGAGTTCCAAAGGATGTGTGCGAGTCTCAGGGGAGGGGAGGGTGGGGGTAGGGAGCAGCTGGGGCCAAAGAACACACATGAGTTGGGCAAAGGTTTCTTGAACGGGGCACAAAGAGCTCAAAGTCAAAGCAAATAATATCTA
Organism: Graphiurus murinus; assembly: GCA_004027655.1. Taxonomy (NCBI): domain Eukaryota; kingdom Metazoa; phylum Chordata; class Mammalia; order Rodentia; family Gliridae; genus Graphiurus; species Graphiurus murinus. The sequence goes on along the minus strand of PVLC010001555.1, from coordinate 12,570 downwards.
CAAATTGAACTTCATAAACAACAATAAAACTTTGGCTTTTGGGAGATACTGCTATAAAAATGAAAAGTCAAGCCAGGGAGTGGGAGAAAATATTGCAAAACATATGCTTGCCAAAGGACATGTTTTGAAAACACAAGAAAAGCTCTTACAGTTCTATTAGAAAAGGAGCAAACTAGGGGGAAAGGGGAAAGGTTTGAGGGGACACTTCACCAACTGAGTGACACTTTGCTTTCCTAGTCACTAAGGGAATGCAAACTAAGTGCACAAGAAGATACTGCACATCTGCCAGAATGGCTACATTAAAAACAATAATAATAATCATACCAATTGCTGGGAAGGATGAGGAACACCCAGGCCTTCCACAAACTGCTGGTAGGAATGTACCATGGTATAACCACTTTGGAAAATCAATTGACAGTTTCTTTAAAAAGTTAAAAATATACCTACCATATGACCCAGTCATTTAACTCTGGTAATTCTCCAAGAGAACTGAAGAAATGTTCATGAGAAGGCTTGTGCATGAGTGTTCATGGTGACTTTATTTATAGCAGTCAAATCTGCAACAACCCACACTTCCTACACTTGGTAGTGAAGACTGTTGGGAGATGCCCAAACAGAAATAAATCTTAAAAATCCAAACAAAAGCCTGTGTGGTGGTGCACATCTGTAATCCCAGTATTTGGGAGGCTGAGACAGGAGGATCACAGTTTCAAGACCAAGCTCAGCAATTTAGACCCTCAGCAACATAGCAAGACCCTGTCTCATAATAAAAAATTAAAAAGGGCTGAGGGTGTGACTGGAAATGGAATGCCCCTGAGTTCAATCCCTAGTACCAAACAACAACAACAGCAAACCAGAATCCAGACCAACAAAAGGACATCATTCAAGATTAACTTACCTAAAGTTCTAGAAAATGTACATCGCGCGCTGGATGTAGAGGGAGGGAGGGAGAAGAGCTCAGTAATTTCCCAGGAATGAGACTGGTGTGGGAGACGGGGTGCACAAGGAAACTTGTGAAGATGCAGGGAATTCTAGTTTGATGGTAGTGATGGTTTAAAATGCAAAAAAAATTCACCAAATTGTACACTTAAATATGTGCAATGTATTGTACGTTAGTTCTCCCTAAATAAAGCCAGAAAAGTAGGGACGTTGTTGTTGTCTTTAAGTATTAGGTTCAGCCATATCTGATCAGATTATTTGGCCAACCGATTCAGAGAAGTTCCCATCATTAGAATTGTTTTTTTGTCTCTTAGGGGAATCTCTAATCTAGGAGATTCTGGTGTGACTCTGCTTCTCTTGGGACCATTTTGAGCTATAAAATAGAAAGCAGAGACCAATCGGCTCCTGCTCTGGCATTTTAGGAGGATAAAGGACTCAGAGGATCTGTGGATGATATATCACCAAAATGACTATAACCTACTGAGCTGATCTATATTTCAAATTGTACAAGGTGATTTTTTTGCATGTATTTAAGTTTTATGCCAACCTTGTGATTCTTGTCCTTGTTTTAGGGCAAAGAAACTGAATGCTACTCTCATTTCTGGGAAATACTGAGTTCTTCTCCCTTCCTTTATATCCAGAGTGGTGTCATTTTCTAGAAGTTTAGACAAGTGAATCTTACATGAGGTCTCTATTTGGTCTTTACTATTAGTTCTAGGGATTGAACTCAGGGACATTCCACCTCCAAGTTACACCCCCAGTCATTTTTATTTTTTGTTTTGGGACAAGTCACTTTCTCTGTACACCTCATTTAGGTGTGTGGGGTTTGGAAGATTGCTTCTTTGAGGCCCATGATGGTCTCTGGTATGACTTGAGTCATTCTTCAAGTTACAATGAACTTTGTCTGTTAGTGATCTTTCAAGCAGTCTTAGCCTTGACAAAGATCAAGGCCAGCACATAGCTGGAACAAAATAAAACATCGTACAAGTTCATCTTCCAGGAAGAGAAATAGTTTCTTGATATAAGCTCACTGCTGTTTACTTAAAATTTAAAAAAAAATAAAGATGCACAGAAAATTTCCCCTTTGGGTTGTTCAGTTCAACTTGTTTTGACAAATACATCACCTGTCAAGATATAAAGCAGTTTCCTCACCTCTGATTCCCTTGGGGCTCTTCTAGTCAGCCACACCCATGTCCTGACTCCCAGAAATCACTGATCTCTTCTCATTCCTATAATTTTATATTTTCCCGAGTGTCTTATGAACAGAATTATGCAACATTGCTCTGGTTTGAATGTAGAATGTTCCCTGGAAGAGCTCATGTATTGACAATGTAAAGAGGTTTAGGGGTGATATAATTGAATCATGAGGGTTCTAATTTCATTGGTGGTAAGTCCAGTGATAGGTTAATAGATTTACTGGGTGGTAAGGTAGGCAGGTAGGGTGTGGCTGGAGGAGTTAACGTCACTGGGGGGTGGCCTTGGAGATTATATACAAGTCTCTTGACCTCTCCCCTTGCTCTCTCTCTGTTTATCACTGCCAGCTATGCCCTGAGCCTGCAGATATGACCTGGCCTAACTCTGAAACCTCCAGAACTGTGAGCCCCCAAAGAAATCTTCCTTCCTCTAGGTTGTGGTTGTCAGGTATCTTGGGTCATGGTGGTGATAAGGCTGGCCGAAACAAACACTGAGCCTTTGAATCTGGCTTTTTTCACTTAGACCAATGCATTTGAAATTGGCCAATCAGCTGCCTCCAGCAGGCATTTCTTCCTTTTGTGTTGTTGAATGGTATTCCATTGTGTGATGGATCCCAGTTTGCTTATCCACTCCGCAGCCAAGGCTCGTATGAATGGCTTCTGGGTTTGGTGGTTTTGAAGATGGCTGCTGTGAACACAATTGCATAAGACTTTATGTGAATATAGATTTTCATTTTGCTTGGAGAATACATCTAGAAAGTGGTTTCCCAAATCCCTCATGCTCTGTTCATTACTTTGTTTCTGGTTTTTCTCTCTGTATTATACGTCTAGTCTATCTTCAGGATTACTCATCTCTCTATCATCTTTTTTTTCTGCAACTGAGCCTGCCCAATGAATTTTTCTTCTAATGTCAAATATTTTATTTTTTCAGTTTAAATTTTTTGACCTTTTTTTGTGTGTGGTACTAGGGATGGGACCCATGGGCATTCTACCACCAAGCTACACTCCCAGCCTTTCTAATTTTTTTTTTATTGGGGCTCACTAAGTTGCTGCTCTCTTGCTAAGTTGCTGAGGCTGGCCTAGAATCTGCAATCCTCCTGTCTCAGCCTCCCAAGTGTTAGAATTACAGATGCACCACCATATCTGACTGGATTATCCTTTTATAATGTTGCTTCTATTTCCCTTCCTTTTTTATAATTCATTTCAAGATGGTTCCACTTGTACCTAATGGAGAAGATTGTAATAGCTAATTGGCTATCTTTCTCTGATAATTCTGACATCTTAGCATCTGTTGGGTAGTCTGGGGCGATCCCCGGGAATTTTTCATATTCTCCTATTGTTTGGATGATGAATTATTTTAGATTTTGTCCTAGGTGTTGGACTATTATGTTGGGAGGCTCCAAGTGCTTTAAACCTCCTCTGGAGATTGCTGATGTTTTGCTTTAGCAGACTATCAATCTGTTCCAGGTCATGAGGATCAGGTACACCTTCTGACTTCCCTGCTGTGGGGCTTTGGTTCAAACATCAGTTTGGTCTGTGCAGGCAGATCTGTATGTCAGGGTTTGTCACTGGCCTGCTCCACTGAGAGATCAGTCAGGGATCTGGGTGGAGGTTTGTAGTATTAGGAGGTCCAACTACCTTCCCTCTGGACTGTCCAGTAGAATGCTCTGTGAGGATGGCGATTATCTCTTTTTGTGCTGCCCAGGACAGTAACCAGTGCCTATGTGTGGCTGCCTGCTGAGCACTTGAAATGGACTATTGTAACAGAGGAAACCAATGTTGAATTTTACTCATTTTTTGTGACTTGCTTTTGTTTTTTGGTACTGGTTCATTCTACCTCTGAGATATACCCTAGCCTCTTTTAATTTTCTATTTTGAAACAGGGCCTCACTAAGTTGCTGAGGTTGGCTATGAACCTGCGATTCTCCTGTCTTAGCTTTCTAAGTACTGAGATTACAAGTGTGTGCCACCACACCCAGATCACTTTTAATTAATTTAAACTGCAATAGTCACACAGAGTTAGTGACTAAGATATTGAATAGTGCAGTAAAACTTTCTCAGACTGGAAATAATTTCTTGGTGTGAGACCTGATAGACTATTTCTTACATCGGAAATCACAGAAAGCATTTATATTCCTCACATCCTTGCCAACATTTATGAGTGTCTGTATTCTCTTATATGCTGTTGGTGGGAGTGTAAATTAGTACAACCGCTATGGAGATCAGTATGGAGGTTCCTCAAAAGACTAGGAATGGAACCATCATAGGACCCGTTTACACCGCTCTTCAGTATTTGTCCAAAAGAGTGAGTTAGAATACTGTAGGGATATATGAATACCCATTTTTATAGCAGCACAATTCACAATAGCCAAATTACAGAACCAATCTAGGTGTCTATAAGCAGATTAATGGATAAGAAAAATGAGATACACACACACGCATGCACAATGAAATTCTATTCGATAGGTGAGAACCGAACAGATGTTGAATATTAAATATTTAACTTGTTCAAGTCAAAATAATTCTATTTATGTGTAAATAAATAGGATTATTCTCTACTCGTGGTTGTCTACCTCTATAGCACCACTGTCTTTCCTGTTTCTAATCAAGAGAGAAATCTTCAGTCATTTATTGCAAAAAAAAATGCAATTGTCAAAATTTAAACAACTTGCTTTACCTGCAAAGTGGCAATTTCATATGGTTTAATATAATACTGTGTACGAGACTGGGCATAAGGACAAAAACGACAGACCCAGATGCTTCTGTTCTCTCTTGGGACACCCCCCCTCCCCCAGCACAGGTTGCCTGGGCCCTAAGGGAAGTTGGGATGTTGGTGGAGACTGTGCACTCCCTGCTGGGTCAGCAAACCCTTCTGATGTCTTCCTCTGTGGTTGGATGACTGACCAGCAGTCCTGACCAGGATTTTTGAGGTTTGTCCCTTTTTTATAAGTAACTGGTTCTAAAAAGACATTGGCACTCACAGACTGAGATCATTTAGTTACAATATTCTTCAGTTATCCATCTGTTAGCCCTCACGTCATTTGTCCACAGCACTTGAGATGTACAGGAAGCTCTGTCAGGCTAATGATATAACAAGAATGTGAACTTTCAGCAGTAAATATCTGCCAGATTACAGCAGCCCGGGAGATAGACTTTGACTCCCATGCTTTGAACATCCTCGCTCCCGCCAAGCACATTATCCAGAAGAGCAGGACGCAAAAGTTGCCCTACATGCAAGTCGCTTTCTACCCAGAACATTCCTGACCAAGCGAATTTGGACTCAATGCTTTTATCATTCATGTGATGAAATGTGTTCCTCCTGATAGTGTGTGTGTCTATGTATACATACATAAAAGTGAAAAATCAGCAAGAGATTGACATGTGCTGATCTAGACCAGTGCCTCTGTTGGAGACAGTATCTTTTCATTCAGTCTATTCATTCTGGATTACTGGGACTCTCAGTGTAGAAACAATCCTTATCTCATATTATAGCACTTGTTATCTTATGTTAGCACTTGTTGTGGTGTGATGGAGCTGGTAGCATCTTGAGAAATGCATGTAGGTGGTTAGGACTTTCCAATCTCTGTTTTATGGTCACCAACATGGAATCAACTGGCATATTTTTACCATATTTATAATTAAGTGCTCAGTAGATGGAGAGAATTGGAATTGTGCATTTTATGATATAATTCCATGTTGCAGTATAGACATCAAGGTAACTTTTCCTTTTTCTATATATAACATTGCCCTAAAGAGTAATTTCATGAGGTCATAACACTCTCCTTTTTAAAAAGAATGAAAATCATTTCTTTTCCAATTGATAAGGAAGGAAATTCCCTGGCTTCAGGTTATATGAGGTGAAAACATCAGGAGAGGCTATCCTATTCAAGAGGATAAGCATGTGAGGAACGAAACAGCTAAGCTCTCCGGCTGTGGTACACACTGTGTTCATCCAGTATATGGTAGCAGGAAGTAGCTTTTTCAGAAGGACCGAGAAAGAACATTCCTGTACTCTCCTCAAATCACCAACACTTTCTTTCCACTTGATATTTACTTCAAATTTTCAGGAGAATTCCTTTTTTCTCTTCTCCTCTTCTGTCTTCCTTCCTTCCTTCCTTCCTTCCTTCCTTCCTTCCTTCCTTCCTTCCTTCCTTCCTTCCTTCCTTCCTTCCCTCCTTTCTTATTTCCTTCCTTAATTTATTTTTAGTTTGTACTGGGGACTGAACTCAGGGGCATTCTACATCTGAGTGAGATTCCCAGCTCTCTTTATTTTTTATTTTGGAACAGGGGTCTCACTAAGTTGCTAGGGCTGGCCTCAAACCCATGATCCTCCTGGCTCAGCCTCCCAAGTACAAGTACTGGGATTACAGACCACACCTGGCTGCTTTTTTTTTTTTTTTTTTTTTTTTTTAACAGTTTCTCATTAAGTTGTCAATTGCCTTGCTAAGTTGTTGAGGCTGGCTTCAAATCTGCTAGCCAATTCTTCTCTCTCAGCCTCTTGCACCCAGCTGAGAATCTCTCTTTTTTTTTTTCCTTTTCCTACAAGGTGGTGGTCAACATACAAGGATTTTTCTAAGTTGGTAAGTGCAGGTATTTTTTTCTATTTGTAGTTATTATAAGAATTGTTATTAGTGCTGTAAAGATATTCCTATCCATATATTTTTAGTAACAACACAGACTCCATGATCATTTAGCTTGTGACTTTGGGTCCCTCTCCCTTTGAAATACTAGGTCAACTGAATCCAAGGAGAACTCAGACAGGAATCTTCAGTGACTATAAAAGAAATAAAAATAGAGCCCAAAGGAAAACAACAGCAAATCTATCTCATAGAAAAAAATCCCCGTGTCTTACATTTTAATGTAGCATAAATTTCAGTTGCTAAAATCTAGTTTCATGTCCAGGACTGGTTAATACGCAAAAGCTCCGTGAGGATGGAGAGAAGCTTGGCGCAGCTTGGGGTTTCCACTGCCATTTCCCTACTCTGACATCAAGCCTTGCTTATTTTTTTTTTTAATTTCTTAAACACATACACATTCTTGTCATTTCTCTACATTGTTTATTTGTGGCATGAGACTGATAATTTGAGATTTACACAGTTTTACCTAGTAATTAATTCAGTATTTGGAAACATTAAAACTAATGTTTTCCATGGGATCTTTTGAAAGAGAAATTCAATTCCCTTTGGAGAAGCAAATGTTGAATTCATTTGGATCCCCAGCAAAGAGAAGCTTTCCACCTCTTACTGGTGTTAGAGAACTCTGCTCAAGTGTGATGTGTTTCAAAGCAGGTGGCATATTTATTCAACAGTCTATTTACGTGGGGAAGCTAATTTGATAGGAATTGAGTTTGCTAAACTTTCCTATCTCACAGAGTCCTTGGAACAAAATATAGTCATATTTGAGTTCAATATGTGGCAGCATTCAAAGTGCTTCTTTATTACAATAACATAATTTCCCATGTACTTAGGCTTGTTGAAGTGGGGTTGCTACTAACTTCACCACTTTGAGTAGAAGAATAAGACTGACCACCATATATATATATATATATTGTACCAGGGATGGAACCCAGTACCTTGCACAGGCAAGGAAAACATTTGTCATTCTACATCATCTGCTTTTAAGCATGTCGAGGCAGGCTGGCTGAGTCCTCAAGACCAACAAATAATTCCCCTCCAGGTTCCTCACTCCTGATGCAATGAAATAGAAGCCAATTGGTCATTCTTGTCATGAGCATAACTTGACATTGCGTCCTTAGAGCAGGGGAGGCTGGGGTTGTGCAGGGTCACCTGAGCAAGTTGCTGCCTCAGTCTACAGTGAGCAGGTGAAGGAAGAGGAGGAAGAGGAAGAATAAACCAACCTTTGAAAAATCTATATTTGAGCATAGACACAATTTGGTATCTTTTGGATAATCTGTATGTTTTTGATACTTAAAGTAAATGTACTATGCAATAGAATTTGGTATATAAAATAATTCCATCAATGATCTTATATTTAAAATTGAAGATATGTAATTGATCAACTGATTTCAGACTTGAGATATTGAAATGGTGTAAAATAATTTGACTCATTTCAGGTATTGGTGATAATCAGTACACAAGATTTGTAAGTTGATCTTAAAGCTTATGGAAAATTGAATTTTTGCATATGTAATTTTAATAATTTGACTATTATTTTTAAAAATCTGGTGGTTGCAAATCATGGTCTCTCAGCACACAAAGGTCCCCCCCCCCTTTTTTTTTGCGGTACTGGGGATTGAACTCAGGGGCATTCTACCTCTGAGATATACCCCTAGTCCTATTTTTTATTCTTTATTTTGAAACCGGGTCTCACTAAGTTGTGGAGTGCCTCACTAGGTAGCTGAGGCTGGCTGTGAACCCGGATCCTCCGGTCTCAGCCTCCCAAATGCTGGGATTACAAGCGTGTGCCACCACGCCTGGCTCAAAGGTCCCCTTTAAAAAAAAATGTGTAGTGACACTTTTTATAGGTGTAGAAATGGAAGATCTGCCCCTCTAGGAAATGTCCCCTTCCTTCTCCTGGCCCTGACTCACCACCTTCCCTGGGATTCTTCCCCAGCACACTTGTTCCAGGTGCAGTGACATCGCCTAGTCACCACTTACCTGCAGGATGCCTCTAGGGAGTTGCTTTTTGTACTATATTACTATCCTTCATTTTTATGTCTATCACTCATGTTACTCAGACATTTCTTAAGGATTTATTAAAATTTTGATCCCCACGCTTACAAAAGTTCATGGTTTGTTCTCCACCTTATGCTAAAGTTACTCAAAACTCTCTAAAGTGCTCTGTGGCATTGTTCCGTAACTCGGGAATTTTTGTATTTCAGCTTGGGAGCTATCCGTGCACCATGAAAGGAAGCAATGAATGCCATTGTCTTATACAGCTTTCAGGGGTTCTGACTTTCCAGTTGAGATCAGACCTCAGAACTCAGCATGTTTAAGAAATCTCCAGAGAATTCCCATGTGCATCTGTGTCTGGCAACTGCCGTGTTGGAAGGAGGCGATTTGACTCAGGAAAAGCATGCCCTGGGGCATAACTGTAATCCTAGGACTTGGGAGGCTGAGACAGGAGGATCACAGGTTCCAGGCCAGCCATGGCAACTTAGCAAGACCCTCAGCCATTTAGTGAGACAATGTGCTAGGTAGAGGTTGGAGAAAGAACACCCCTGGGTTCAATCCCCAGTACCAGACCGGGGGAGGGGGCAGTTAGAAGACACTGAATGTTTTAAACAAATATTCTAAATTCAGATAGTGTGTGTATCAGTGGCCTTGGCTTAGCCCTCCCCCTCTACGTTCAGCCCTCATTAGGCCTCACCTGGAGGCTTTGGGACCCTACAGCGACCAGGGTAATGGAAACTTAGGTTTCTGAGAGTCTTATTAGAGGGAGCAACAACAGGTCTTCCCCGATCTATAAGACAGCACAGGGGCACAGGGGCACAGGGTAAGGGCCAGGCAGCAGCAGGCCCTGGGAAGAGCGAGGTTCATAGAAATGTGCTCCTGGAGGTACAGGAGATCAAGACAGACGTGAGCAGGTGGAGGTTGTCCAGGCCCCAGGCACGCACGGCGGGGATCTCAACAGGGTCTGGCGGGTTTCTTGCTTCCACTCTTGTAACATTAAGAGGTAGAGACCAGCCAGGCACAGTGGTGCACAGCTGTAATCATAGTACTTGGAACTTGGAGGCAGAAACAGGAGAATCTGGGGTTTGAGGCCAGTCTCAGAAATTTATTGAAATCCTTATCAATTTAGTGAGACTCTGTTTCAAAATAAAATAAAATAAAAAATAAGAACTGGGGTGTAGCTTGGAGATTGAATGCCCCAGGTTCAATCACCAGTGCCAAAAAGAAAGAAAGAAAGAAAGAAAGAAAGAAAGAAAGAAAGAAAGAAAGAAAGAAAGAAAGAAAGAAAGAAAGAAAGAAAAGAAAAACAGAGGGAAAGGCCACCTCTCCTCCATCACATGCAAAGACAGCATATTGTCCCTTGCACATCCCCAGACAAATGCCAACTATATTTAGACAGTGATAGAAGACACATAGGTCCAGCATTAAACACACACACACACAACAATATTAAACAAAATGAAACTAACAAAATACCTATAAAAGACCTAACAACTAGAAAGTGCGAAGGTAGCACATTAATATTATGGTATCAGCTAACATCACAACATATTAATATAATAGTTTTGCATTTAAAGTTAAGTAATAGTGAGAACAAAGAGGGATATTACATAATAACAGAAACTATAACATTTCCAAGCTACTATGCATCAAAAATATAGGTACTAAATATGCAAGACCACAACTATGCAGTGTTGCACGTGATAGAAGATACATGTACAGGTAACTTTAATAATGCCATTTTGGCAGATTTAGTAGACAGATAAATTAGCCTTGGGGAAAATGAATAACACAAACAGAGTGCTAGTCAGCCTCCTGTCACTATGACAAAAGACCTGAGGAAACCAGCTCACAGAGGTAGTGGCTTGCACTGGCTCATGCTTCAGAGGTGTCAGTCCAGGGTTGTCTAGCTTCATGGTGGGAGCACATGGTAGGGCCAAGCCACTCTCCTCATGGCAGTCCAGAAAGAAAAGAAGAGGCCAGGGTCCCAACATTCCCTTCCAGGACAGGCCCCTAGTGACTTGATTTCCTCTCCCTTGGTCTACCTCCTAAGGATTCCACCACTCCTGACACTGCACAGGCTGGTGATCGAGCCTTTAATACATGGGCCTTTGGGGACATTTAAGATTCAAATAACAATCAACAAACAAAATAATTGCTGCAAACAGAAGTTTACATTTCCCAAATAGAGCTATACGTTTTTATATGACTTTCACACACACAAAAAAACATGTTTATCATACAGCCATAAAAAACTTAATAGAGATTTTAAGACCATTTTCAGTCCATTAAGAAGCCACTAAAACCATTTTACTACTTGAATACTATGAAACACACTCTCATAACACACTCTGGATCAAAGGCTGAATAAAAAGAAAAATCACAAACTACCTAGAAAGGAACAAGGACAAAACAGCATAACAGGTGTGAGGGGGCACAACTGAATGCAGAAGAATATGGCATAGCTTAGATTATTTTATTATTAGAAAATGACTACTAAAAAGTAAAGAAAGAACCGAAAAAATAGTAAATTACCCTAAGGAATTAGAACGCAAAAAGCAAAATCAACATGAAAGCATAATTGAATAAAATTTAAAAACACAACAGCAAAATATTTCAGAAGGCATAACTAACCCAAAGCTTTTTTTTTTTCTTGAAAGTTTGGCTAAATAGGACTTTGTATAATCCTGATTCATGAAAAAGGAGAAATAGGAAAATAATAAAAGAACTCACTTTGACAGACTATTTATTATATCTAATAGGTTTTAAAAAAAGAATTTATAAAGAGGAACTAAAGTGGAGAATATTTCCTGGTCTAAGAGTCAGTAAACACTGACTAAGGGAAGTTATTTAAAATAGGGGAGACAGGAATTTTGTTTACCAATGAATATATCTTTCAGACTTTTCTAGTTTATGATATAATGATTCACTGCTTCATGTTATCTCTTAAAGCATCTTTAAGTTGAAAAATGGAGAGTCAATTTGCTTGTATAAAATATCTCCACTTAAGTATATTAGTTCTTGTTGCGCTACATGTTGCGCTTTAGAATACAGCCTTGGAAATCCACAATGCAAGGTTATTAATGCACCCAAGATCCATACTTTAGGAATTCGCTTTCCATGTGTGTTTATATTTGAAAATATTGCCAAGTTGGAAGAGAGGACTAATATCAATCAATACAGGTATATAAAGTAGAACGCTTTAAGATACTTAGCAGCACCAATAAAGATCACAAATATTCCTAGCAATCATTGCCTCTTTGAACTGTGACATCAGAGACAATTTTAAACAGTAGCAAGAACAACACAACTTGAAACTTGACAACCATGTCATAGTTCAGAGAAGCAAGGGTTGCTCTTGATATTTGTGACATCATTCTATAAATGTTATTTCTTTACCTAAAAAAAAAAAAAACCTAAACCTTTGAAGATGTTCACATGAAAAATGAGACTGCTTTTGTGCATCTACGAGATGGAAGTTAAGAAAAGATCAGAAAAGCCCTGATTCAATCCCGTTCTCCATGTCTCTCACACATGTTATGAAGTTGTCCTCTTAAAAAAGACAGATCCCAGTACTTGGGAGGCTGAGACAGTAGGGATTGCAGGTTCAAGACCACAGGGCACACAGACAGCAGGAGGTTCCTAGACCGCTTCCTCCTGTGGCTGCCTTCCCTGCGAAAGGAATGAAGCAGAGGCTGGTTTCATCTCACTTCATTTTTCATCTACTAACTTATGAACTTATTTTTTTAGCATTTTGTGTATTTGAGGAGGATATGGAAGAGGGGGGGTGGGTAGGGGGAGGGGAG